>BQNB010115103.1:9475-21625 GCA_026074375.1 Tanacetum coccineum
TCACGTTCTGCCAATGCATCAGCAACTCCTTGGGCAAATAGTGCCTTAAGTTAAGCATCGGTCATAGGTGTGGTGGTGGTGGTTGTTGTGGCGGTTCTTTTCTTTTATGGCATTTTCTTCAAATCATAAGAAAATATAATACACGTTAGATTTTATACAATCATAAACGTGACATGAAATATGCATAATAAATAAAATAAGATCACAACACACAGTGAAATATACAACTGAAGTGAAATCAACAATGACATAAATAAATCAACATCCATATATAACAATGTCGATAATCGTACATGATAGTTTGGTTAGAATGACCAGTACAAATGAGGTACAAAATGACTAAGGCAATGCTAGCTGGGAGTTACTCACAATACTTAACATGCCATACAAGATAGCTAAAAGATGACAAAAGATCCATACAACCTACTAGCTGGAAGTTACCCATAAAACTTAGCAGGCTATACAGGATAGCTACAAAATGGTACAACACTAACTACTACTACCAGCATCCTCTGAGTCATCAGTGCCTGCTGGCTCCCTAGCCTCTAGTGTCTAAATACGTCCAAGAGCTGTAGTCAACTGGGTCTGAAGTGACGAAGTCTGCGCCATCAATATCGCAACTAGAGTCTCCAGTGATCCAATACGAGCATCCCGTATCTGAATATGAGTCTCATGTGTCTGAATCTGAGCTTGGTATGCTTGGAGCTAAGCATGTACCGCCATGTTACAGTCTATGGCCTGTCCCCATGCTTGCCTGGCGTACCTAGCCTCGCTCTCTAAAAGTATAGCTGTGTGGAGGTGATATCGACTATCTCCAAAAAACGTGTTGACTCGAGCTCTTTGAAGAGCTTGGTTATCCTGGGTGTCCTCCAATCGAACATATATCTCATGAGTATCCCGAGCAAGAGCAACGACAAGATCTGACACTCTTTGGCTCCAATCCTCTAAAGTGGTCGGTGCTCTCCCCTCCATCTCCCCAACTATGTCATCCCAAACAGCAGTAATCCCATAGCCAACATATGTAGACATAGGACGTCCAAGGGTGGTATCCACAGTAGCAACATCCAATCCAGGCTGTCTAGCAGCAGTAGCTGCTGAACTCTCCCCAATCTCAAACCTACCGGTGGGAATGGTGAAACGAGCTCTCTTCCGAAGCGGCATGTCCGCCTCATGAATATCATCCCTGTGAGTGGTAGATGGTAGCAACAAGGGTGGTAATGGTATCTCTGATGGATGGTGGGTGGGTGGTGATGCAGCTCTCAACCGAATCCTGGCTACTCTGTATCCTAGTGGCGCCTCAGCATAAGTAGGGCTAGTATGGATAGGCGGTGATGGTAGAGGTAATGGTGGAGATGGTACAGGTAATGGTGGTGAGGAAATCTGGGGGAGTGGAGATGATAGTGGAGTAAGTGGAGAAGGTGGTGGTGATGAAGGTAGTGTAGCAACAACCGCATTAATGAGTGCCTCATTAGCAGCTGACATCAGTGTACGGGGTCGGACGGATATCCTAGCCTTGCGAGGTTTGGGCGATGGTGGTGTAGGTGCAGAATCGTCTGTCTTAAATGCCTTTGTATCCTCAGCTGAGGGAACAGGGTCATTAACAGTTACAAAAGAAGAGTCGGTCGGAGCTAGATGCTCCTCCTCCTCGTCATCATCCTCCTCTTCAGAGGCCTCCTCCTCCTCGTCGTCATCAGCATCATCCCTATAGGACTCATCATCATCATCTCCTCTATCGGCAGGATAATCGGCAAGATCCTCCTTAGGGTCATCCTCCAGATCCTCCTCATGATCAGAGTCAATAATGTAGCCCGGTGATAGGGTTGTAGGTGAAGCATCATCTGGTAGAGGCTGGTCCTCAATAGGCGCCTCAGCGTCCGATGGTATCAAGTACTTTGGGTACTCTGGCTTAGGTACATAGTCTGGTGAAAGCGGTGCCTGCTCTGGCTCCTCAGGGCCAGGCACGTAGTCTGGTGAAGGTGGGTGCTCAGGACCAGACATGTAGTCCTGTGATGGTGGTACCTGTCCTAGAGACTATGGTGCAGCCTCAGGTGCCTCCAACTCGTCATCAGAAACCTACTGGAATCTCCATGGCTCGGAATCAGAATAAACAGACGTATAGGTAACTGCGGATGATGAAGACATAACTGCTGAAACAAAAAAATTAACTTATATAAGTATATTATATAAGACCAGTATAGTAAATACGTAATATAATATAAGCACATATATAGATCATGTAAGCATCTAGTATAACCAACTAATGCAACCAAATAGTGTATGCATGTCTCGTGAAAACTTTTGTATGATGCAATGTTTGTAAAAACGGTTATAGTCCAAGTAAAAATATTTGACATGGTTCTCTATAACATTGGCTCTAGATACTAATCTGTAACACCCCCAAATAGGGTCGCAGCGGAATATGGGTATGAGAGTGTTGCATCATAGATTAATAGCACAAGATATGAGAACGACCTCTAATGAGTCTTTTAAAAATGATACATTGGATTTAATAAAATTATTTGATACAAAAGCTCACAACTTAACTTGTTCATCCTTGTAAATGTAAAGATTTTAATACATAACAAATACTCCAAAATATAATGCACGTAAATCTTTATTGCAAATTGGCTCCTAAAAATGATGACCACCAATGTATCCCTGTTTCTTGTACCTTATTAACCTGAGAAAAACATGTTTTAAAACGTCAACATAATGTTGGTGAATTCACAGGTTTAAGTAATGTATAAAGTAGGACCACAAGATTTCAAAGTGTAAGACATGTAACACATACAATATCTCAAAATATAATTACGCCTGTCATGACACTAAAGCTACAACATGTATGTGTGCCAATTAATTCCAATAATATGCCCGTGTAGATGTTTAACCCGCAACATCCAAAGTCCGACATGGTATACGTTCTTCATTTTGGTACCGCCAAAACTAGTGAGCACTACTCACCCGAACGGGGATGTCAATCCTAAATAGATCTATTCATAACATTCACGCTTACTACCAGTAATAAACAGTTCATGATTCATGGGCATAGTGGGTTATAGCTACTTAGGCAAACTCGTAATTTGTTGTCCAAATATAAAACAATGCATGTTTCTCACCCCGTGAGTTGTAAATAATTGGAATCGTATAAAATGGGGCTATGAACTCACGTCAAGTGAATGATTGATTATATAAATCAAATAAGTGAAATGTCTCGCGAAATCCAAATGCAACCTAATTAATTATAGGCCGTATAAGTATAATGTATTTAGTATAAATACAACATCATATGTTATAGAGTTACACCACCACCTAATAGCTTTTGTTTAATTTAAAAAGTCGAAACAATATTTAAATCGTATTTGTTAAATAAATGTCTAAGTATATGTATCCGTAAAATAAAATATTATCTTTGTTCAACAATTGATTATTTGTTAATAATACATGATTTAATATTTTTATTGCTTATATAATGATATTATATAATTAGTTTAATTGTTTTATAAAAATTACAGAAAATTATTTATAAAAATTAATTAGTTTTTGTAATTTCTATTTATCCAAAATCTTTAAAAACTCGTAACTTGCTCATTTTAACTCCGTTTTGCTTGTTCTTTATATGTATGAGATCGTGACGAAATAATATATTCAAATAAAATACTCACTATTTTTATAAAATCTGAGTCGAAACAGTAAATTCAAAACAGTTTATAAAACTATTTTATAAACTTAAATCTTTCAAAACTCATAACTTCTTCGTTTTAATTCCGTTTTTAAAGTTTCTTATATGCACGGTTTCCTATTGAGATGATCTATCATAATAAAATATTATAAAATTTTATTAGATCTGAAACAGTACCAGTTTTTATAAAACTATTTTTATAAGAACACTTTTATATATTTAATTATCGTAATCTTGTAAATATCATAACTTCTTCGTTATAGTTTTGTTTTTCAAGTTCTTCATATGCTTGGATTCCTTATGAAATGTACTATCATATAAAAATACTTCCAGAATTTAAACACTTTCATATATTTAATTATCGTAATCTTGTAAATATCATAACTTCTTCGTTATAGCTTCGTTTTTTGAGTTATTTATATACTTGGTTTCCTTATGAAATGTAATATTATATAAAAAATACTGCCAGAATTTATAAAATTTTGAATCTCAATAGAATACTCAAAATAGTTCGTATATATATATATATATATATATATATATATATATATATATATATATATAATTTATAAACTAGTTTTTATAATTTATTACTTGATTAATTTGTACAAGTCTTCTAAGTTAATTTATACCACATATTTGGTACATTTAGGTCCTCTAAATTGTGTCCATCATTTTATGTCCAAATAAAATGTCCTCGTGATATTTATGTATAAACTTTAATAATTATACTTTAACAATTAATTTATAAGTAAATCTATAAATTAACCAACAATTATATAAAGTGTGTTCTCGCATTTTAAACATCATTTCATCATAGTTACATATATATACGAATTATGTTCATGCTCATAATATTTTATAAACTCATAAAATAAACTTTAGGTGGTGATTAACAATCATAACATGTATGTAAAATATGAAAATGAATAACTTGAAAAGATTAGGGTTTATGAAGACCTTAGAAAAGTGTAGGAAGATGATGAACACACAATCAAACCCTAGATTGTAAACCTTAATCCGAAACCCTAACTATGAAAACCCTAGTTTCTTCTTGATATAAACCCTTGATAAAACAATACCCAAGCTTCTAATATACCTTGAATCATCTTAGATATTACTACTAAGAACACTTGTTTACTTGTTACCTTTGTAAAATGAAAACCCTGGAAACCCTAAAATGTATATATGGGCCGTGGGTTGGAGTAGGGAGAACAAGAGAGATTTAATTAATTTTGCTAGTTGAGAAAGTGTAAGTATAAGTCTTACTTGGTACACCCTTTTATACTAGAGGTATTAGTCAAACCCACTAGCATGTCTAAGAGGTGGTAAGAGTACAAGTGTGTAAGGTGCTCTCCTCCTCCCTAAGAGGAGAGTTTAGACATGTGCATTATACTTTAGAAGTAATATTTGAATTTTAGTCTTGTGTTTTCCTTTGTACTAGGATCCGGCCATATGTATTATAAGGGTAGAAATTAGTTAATTTTTGTGTATTGGGTATAAAAGTGGGTATTTGTTTGAGTATAGATAGGTATTGGTGCTTTCGTGTAAATGTATTTTATTGCGAAACGCAGACACTTTACGTAACAATAAAAATAAAATATGAAAAGTTATATATTATCCTCGTAATAAATATATAACGCTTGCTTGACGTAAAATTTTACTTGTTTGATGTCCGTTTACGTTGAATGTTAATTTTTAGTTTACGCGATTTAACTAAACGATGAAAATTAAAAGCAAACGCGTAAAACCCTAAAAACAAATAATGGCAATTATTGAGTCATAAAATGACCTAAAATAACGGATTGTTACAGTCTTCCCCCATTAAAGGAGCCTTGTCTGCAAGGCTCAAGATGCGGCACTTGTCGAGGGTGCGGTTTTTGTGAAGAGATGCGGATACTTCTTTCAGAATTGATCTTCACGTTCCCACGTGAACTCAGGACCTCTCCTAGAGTTCCATTGAACCTTGATAATGGGGATACGGATTTGCTTCAACTGTTTGACTTCACGATCCATAATCTCTACTGGTTCTTCAACGAAGTAAAGCTTATCATCAATGTGAATTTCATCCAACGGAATTGCCAATGGCTCGTCAGATAAACATTTCTTCAAATCGGATACGTGAAACGTGCTATGAACCCTACTTAGTTGTTTATGAAGTTCGAGTCTGTAAGCAATGGTTCCCACTTTGGCTAACACCTTAAAAGGTCCAATATACCTCGGGTTCAACTTCCCCCATTTGCCAAAACGGATAACCCCTTTCCAAGGTGATACCTTCAACATGACCTTGTCGCCCTCTTGAAATTCTAAAGGCTTACGCCTTATATCGGCGTAACTCTTCTGGCGATCACATGCGGCTTAAATTCTTTACTTGATTTGAACAATCTTCTCGGTTGTCTCATGGATGATCTCTGGACCGGTAAGCTGAGTATCCCCGACCTTGTCCCAACAAACAGGTGAACGACACTTACGACCATAAAGCGCCTCAAATGGTGCAGCTTTAATGCTCGTATGATAACTATTGTTGTATGAGAACTCAATTAGCGATAAGTGTCTATCCCAACCATTTCCAAAGTCTATCACGCAAGCGCGTAACATATCTTCAAGAGTTTGGATGTTTCTTTCGCTTTGCCCATCAGTCTGCGGGTGGTAAGCAGTACTTATATCCAGCCGAGTACCCAAAGACTTTTGAAATGACCTCTAGAAATTTGACGTAAATCTACCGTCACGGTCACAAATGATCGAGACTGGTATTCCATGTCTCGTGACGACTTCTTTCAAGTACAGTCTTGTCAACTTGTCCAAAGGGCCATTTTCCCTTATCGGTAGAAAGTGTGCAGACTTAGTAAGGCGGTCTACATTTACCCAAATGGTTTCATAACCACTTGACGTCCTTGGGAGCTTGGTAATGAAATCCATGGTAATATTGTCCCACTTCCACTGAGGAATCTTAGGTTGCACCAACAAACCAGATGGTTTTTGGTGTTCAGCTTTAACCTTTAGGCATGTCAAACACTTGCTAACATAAGTGGCAATATCAGCTTTCATGTTGGGCCACCAGTATAATTTCTTCATGTCTTGATACATTTTGTCGGAACCTGGATGTGCAGAATATTTTGACTTGTAGGACTCATGCATAATCAGAGTCCTTAGATCACCGTAGCATGGCAACCAACTTCTGTTATTCAAACACAATGTTCCGTCAGCACGCGGTTCCAACTTTTCCTTCCTGGGGTTGTCTGATTTCCTTAAATTTTCAATCAGCATACCTCCCACGTCTTCAGCCTCGAGGTTTTCTTGCTTCAGTCTAAGCTTCCAAAATTTGCTTGGGAAGATCCAAACCAATAGTCATCACTAAGGCTCGAACCTGTAATGGCTTAATTCATTCTTTTCTTCTCAAAGCGTCAGCCACTACATTAGCCTTTCCCAGGTGATAACAAATTTCACAATCGTAATCACTGAGCAATTCCAACCAACGACGTTGTCTCATGTTCAACTCCTTCTGATCAAGGATGTGTTGTAAACTTTTGTGATCAGTGAACATGGTACACTTAGTTCCATACAGATAGTGGCTCCAAATCTTTAGATTGAACACTACTGCTCCTAGCTCCAAGTCATGGGTGGTGTAATTCTTCTCGTGAATTTTCAGTTGTCGTGATGCATAAGCAATCACCTTCTCGTTTTGCATTAAGACATCACCTAATCCTTTATGCGAAGCATCACAATAAACGATAAAGTTCTCAGCTCCTTCAGGTAAAGCCAAGATAGGTGCGCTACACAGTTTCTCTTTCAATAACTGGAAAGTTGCTTCTTCTTTGTCACCCCAATCAAACTTGACCTTCTTCAGGGTTAGATTGGTCATTGATTTGGTGATCTTCGAAAATCCTTCAATGAACCTTTGATAGTAACCGGCAAGACCTAAAAATTGACGGATCTCCATTGGTGACTTAAGATATGCCCAATATTTAATTGATTCGATCTTGGTAGGATCCACATGAATACCCTGATTTTCAATCACGTGACCGAGGAACTATACTTTTGGAATCCAAAATTCACACTTAGAAAATTTTGCATACAACTCCTCCTTCTTAAGCAGTTCTAATATTAACTTGATATGCTCTTTTTGCTCTTGCTTGCTCTTTGAGAAGATTAGAATGTCGTCAATAAAGATAATCACGAATTTGTCCAGGTATGGTTTACACACCCGATTCATGAGATCCATAAATACAGCCGGTGCGTTAGTCAAACCAAACGACATAACTTGAAATTCATAATGTCCATATCGAGTTCTTAATGCGGTCTTCAGGATGTCTTCTTCACGAACCCTTAGTTGATGATAACCCAATCTTAGGACGATCTTCGAGTAGACACTCGACCCTTAAAGTTGATCGAATAAATCGTCAATTCTTGGAAGCGGATAAGGGTTCTTCACCGTAAGCTTATTCAATTCCCGATAGTCAATACACATCCGGAATGATCCATCCTTCTTCTTGACAAACAAGACCGGAGCTCCCCAAGGTGAGGAACTAGGTCTTATAAAGCCTTTGTCAAAAAGTTCCTGCAGTTGATCCGACAATTCTTTCATCTCGGACGAAGCTAATCGATAAGGTGCCCGTGCTATAGGTGCAGCACCATGTATCAAATAAATTTGAAATTCCACTTATCGAGTTGGTGGAATACCCGGTAAGTCCTCAGGAAATACTTTCGGAAAGTCTCAAACAATTGGTACGTCTTCAAGTCGCTTCTCCTCCGACTTGTCTTCAGCCTTCTTCGGGGTAATATATATTAAAAATACATGACATCCTTTCAGCAAATACTTCTGAGTTTTGGTACACGAGATAACGTTTAACCGAGAATCGTGTCCGTTATTACTTCCCTCACCACGAACAATTAAGATTTCATCTCCAAAGGGGATACGAACGATCTTCTCATCACAGACGATTACAACATGATATTTTGATAACCAGTCCATGCCAATTATGGCATCAAAACTACCAATCTCTACGGGCATTAAATTGATGTTGAATGGATGATTCAAAAAATTCAAAGTGCAACCCCGTATAAGTGTATTAACCCAAATTATTTTACCGTCAGCTAACTCGACGTCATAACCATGGTCTAGTATAATTGGGATGATATCAATCAAAGAACTAAATGCAGTAGACACGAAACTCCTATCGGCACCAGTATCAAATAAAATCGAAGCATAACGGTTGTTTAGGAGGAACGTACCCTTAACAACATTAGAGTTCGGGTTTGTCCCTGCAGTGCCTACAACATAATCCCTTGCCATGGCATTACCATTCCCAGCTTGATTTCCCTGATTATTGTTCTTTAACTTCAGGCCATCCCTCTTGTAATGGCCCTGAGCTCCACACTCAAAGCAAGTGAGAACCCTTTGATTTTCCCCTGGGGCTCTTTGGTTGTTGGCAATAGCAGACTGGCTTCTATAGTCCCGGGCCAGATGGCCATTCCTCTTACAGTTGGTACACTTGGGAGCACACTGCCCATCATGATGGTAGTTGCACATTATGCCTTTTGAAAGGCTGCTGTTGGTTCTGGCTGCTTCTTGAGGTGTCATCAAGCTTCCTTTTGTTTTCAGCTTGATAGTCTGCAAAGCTACAGATCTTCTGATCCATTAGTTCAGTTGCAAACTCAATTGCATCTTGCATTGTCTTGGGCTTAGATGCCATCACACTTCCCTGAATCATATCGGAAAGTCCACCGACATACTTCTTGACCTCATCAGATTCTTCAGGAAACATTCTTGAACATACAAGTGCCAACTCTTGGAAACGTTGGTTATAGCTCAACACATCAGTACCCTTGACTTTCAGATTCCAGAGTTCAATCTCTAGCTTCTTGATCTCACCTCTTGGGAAATATTTGGCGGTCATCATCTTTTTCAATGTTTTCCATGGCATTCCGTATGCAGCATCATGACCAACAGTCTTGATGTGGGAATTCCACCACGTCAGAGCACTGCCAAAAAAGTGCAAGTAGCAAACTTGATCTGGCACGCGACTGTGTAATTGCTAATATGGAACACAGACTCCATCTTTTCAAACCATTGAGTTAAACTAACAACTCCTTCAGTACCCTTGAAATTAAGGGGTTGACATTTCAGGAAGTCACTATAGGTGCACTCACGAACAGCAGACACCTGTCTTCTTCCGCCACTTCCCGAATTATGGTTGTCATCACCATTTCTACTGGTTCTTTTTGCTTCAATCTCTGCCAATGCATTGGCAACTCCTTGGGCTATTAGTGCCTTAATTTGAGCATCGGTCATAGGGGTAGTGGTTGCGGTGGTTATCTTTGGTGGCATTTTCTTTAAATTACAAGAAAATATAATACACGTTAGATTTCATACAATCATAAACGCGACATGAAATATGCATAATAAATAAAATAAGATCACAACACACAGTGAAATATACAACTGAAGTAAAATCAACAATGACATAAATAAATCAACATCCATATATAACAATGTCGATAATCGTACATGATAGTTTGGTTAGAATGACCAGTACAAATGAGGTACAAAATGAAAATATGGTCCTAAGGCAATGTTACCTGGGAGTTACTCACAATACTTAACATGCCATACAAGATAGCTAAAAGATGACAAAATATCCATATAGCCTACTAGCTGGAAGTTACCCATAAAACTTAGCAGGCTATACAGGATAGCTACAAAATGGTACAACACTAACTACTACTACCAGCATCCTCTGAGTCATCAGTGCGTGCTGGATCCCTAGCCTCTAGTGTCTAAATACGTCCAAGAGCTGTAGTCAACTAGGTCTGAAGTGACGAAGTCTGAGCTATCAATGTCGCAACTAGAGTCTCTAGTGATCTAATATGAGCATCCCGTGTCTGAATATGAGTCTCATGTGTCTGAACCTGAGCTTGATATGCTTGGAGCTAAGCATGTACCGCCATGTTACAGTCCATGGTCTGTCCCCATGCATGCCTGGCATACCTAGCCTCGCTCTCTAAGAGCATAGTTGTGTGGAGGTGATATCGCCTATCTCTAAAAAACGTATTGACTCGAGATCTTTGAAGAGCTCGGTTATCCTGGGCGTCCTCTAATCGAACGTATATCTCACGAGTATCCCGAGCAAGAGCAACAGCAAGATCTGTCACTCTTTGGCTCAAATCCTCTAAAGTGGTCGGTGCTCTCCCCTCCATCTCCCCAACCATGTCATCCCAAACAACAGTAATCCCATAGCCAACCTCTGTAGACATAGGACGTTCAGGGGTGGCATCCATAGTAGCAACATCTAATCTAGGATGTCTAGCAACAACAGCTGCTGAACTCTCCCCAATCTCAAACCTACCGGTGGGAGCGGTAAAACGAGCTCTCTTCCGAAGCGGCATGTCCGCCTCAGGAATATCATCCCTGTGAGTGGTAGATGGTAGAAACAAGGGTGGTAATGGTATCTCTGATGGATGGTGGGTGGGTGGTGATGCAGCTCTCAACCGAATCCTGGCTGCTCTGTAGCCTAGTGGTGCCTCAGCATAAGTAGGGCTAGTATGGGTAGGCGGTGATGGTAGAGGTAATGGTCGAGATGGTACAGGTAATGATGGTGAGGAAATCTAGGGGAGTGGAGATAATAGTGGAGTAAGTGGAGAAGGTGGTGGTGATGAAGGCAGTGTAGCAGCAACCGCATCAATGAGTGCCTCAGTAGCAGCTGACATCGGTGTACGGGGTCAGACGGATATCCTAGCCATGTGAGGTCTGGGCGATGGTGGTGTAGGTGCAGAATTGTTTGTCTCAAATGCCTTTGTATCCTCAGCTGAGGGAACAAGGTCATCAACAGGTACAAAAGAAGAGTCGGTCGGAGCTAGATACTCCTCCTCCTCGTCATCATCCTCCTCATCAGAGGCCTCCTCCTCTTCCTCGTTATCAGCATCATCCCCGAAGGACTCATCATCATCATCTCCTCCATCGGTAGGATCCTCCTTAGGGTCATCCTCCAGATCCTCCTCATGATCAGAGTCAACAATGTAGCCCGGTGATAGGGCTGTAGGTGAAGCATCATCTGGTAGAGGCTGGTCCTCAATAGGCGCCTCAGCGTCAGATGGTACCAAGTACTCTAGGTACTCTGGCTCAGGTACATAGTCTGGTGAAAGCGGTGCCTGCTTTGGCTCCTCAAGGCCAGGCACGTAGTTTGGTGAAGGTAGGTGCTTAGGACCAGACACGTAGTCCGACGATGGTGGTGCCTGTCCTAGAGACTGTAATGCAGCCTCAGGTGCCTCCAACTCGTCATCAGAAACCCACTGGAATCTCCATGGCTCAGAATCAGAATAAACAGACGTATAGGTAATTGCGGATGATGAAGACATAACCGCTGAAACAATAAAATAAACTTATATAAGTAAATTATATAAGGCCAATATAGTATATACGTAATATAATATAAGTACATATATAGATCATGTAAGCATCTAGTATAACCAAC
>BQNB010115104.1:0-21625 GCA_026074375.1 Tanacetum coccineum
ATATTATCATTGATGTTTTTTATGATGACGATATGTTTGTTGCAGTTTTTTAATGTCTTAAATTATATATTATGCCCGTAGCTCAATTCCACTTATCCCAAGTTTTAAGTAGCTCTATTGCATTATAATCTCAAGGTATTGTATAGTTGAAGGGAAGTTATAAAGCTCATAATATATTTTGGTGCAATTGAGTCTTTGAGTAACAAATGTACGCTTATTGACGCATGAACCTTATATTTACTAACTATTACTAATTTTATTATGTTAAGTTGCTTACCATGTTGTTTATTTGTGCTCAATAATGTAATTTTAACTTTAGTTCAACATGTTCTCATAGTACTATACTTCTTCATATGTATATTTTGCATGATATATAATTTTCATTTCAAGAAAATAAAGTTGACTTGGTAGCTTTTGCATGTGGTGCGATGGTGAGTTAATGGTATGTTGGTCAAAACTGGGGTACACGGGTCATACTAGGTAACGGATCAAAACACATTTGTTAAACATGTCTGAACTTGAAATGTTTTTTTTGACGGCTTCAGATCGAGTTTGGTCACATTCAGGTGTGTTATTGGGTACATTTTTGCATTTAATTCTTCTTAAATATTGATGAAGTATGATCTTGATACAAAATTATAACTGAAACATGATTCTATACCACCTTTGTCTGCTAATCAATCTTTTCTTTCTTAGAGGGTAAAAGTGTTTAAGGACCATGCTTTTACACAATGTCCATATTAGTCATATATTTTTGGATATTAGTCGTATATAAGTCAAGTCAAGATTCATCATTCAACAGTTAAGTCAATATTCAAAGTCAAGTCATCAATCAACATTTATTACTTATTGATTTGTATTAGGCCCAAGCCCATTGTTATTATTCTATAATAATCTCTTGTATCCAGTGTTGCAAAAATCGGCCTAGGCGGCCGATTAATCGGCGCCTAGGCGCGAATCGGCCATTAAGCGCCCTGATTTTTACTAATCGGTCTGGTAAAAAATCGGTCAAAAATCGGCCAAAAATCGGATTAATCGGTCAAAATCTGGAAAAATCAGAAAAAATCGGATTAATCGGTCAAAAATCGAAAAAATAATGAAAAAATCGGATCACTTGAAGTATTTGAAGTTTTGAACTTTGAAATACCATGCTTATCTTATACATATTAATATATTATATCTAAAATTATAATTTTGTATATAAAAAATCCAATCCGATTAATCCCCGCATAACCGATTAATCGCTAGGCGCTACCCGACCGCTCTGGGAGCGCCTAGCGATTTTTGCAACCTTGGTGAATATTATGCATGATTGTTTGGATTGGATGGGTACGCCTACCCAATGTTGTGAGATTATTGGATCGGATGGGTACGCCTGCCCATTATTTGTGTGATTATTAGAGCGGATGGGTACGCCTACCTAAGTTTGTGTGAGGTCCTGCCCTAATATTAGTGCTCCAGCTGGTAGGCCTTTTAGGTGCGTAAGTGACATATGGTGATTGACTAGCGGGGATGCTATGTCTTGGATTGTTTGCATATATTCACTGTCATATAGCACTATTGTCCACTGTTGAAATATTGGCACAGCTTTTGGGTTTAAGGTCAAACCTACGAGCTCACCAACATTATTGTTGACGTTTTTGAATATCATTTTTAGGTAAAGTGAAAGAAGAATAGTTTGTTGATTGTGATAGCAGACTTAGAAGTATCCATAGTGTAATTTCGTGTGAAGTCTTGCTTGCTTGTTGTTTTGATTTTAGTATTGGGATGTTTTGGATTAAGTTTGGATTATGGTCCCTTGTGTGGGCAGTTGAATAATTGTAAGAGATTGTGAATTTTAGTTGCGATTTGGGACATCACTCGAGTTGTTCGAGGTTGATGGTCTTCATAGCACTTGGAGTTTATGCAATGTAGTTTTCTCTATTTTGTACCTTGTGTTATGATTGATCATTATGTTGCATTCCCGAGTTTTTGCCTTTATCAGGGTGTGACACAGTGTCCTTCCGTTAGTGGTGTAGATTTTTTCAGAAGTGAGAAATTTTTTTATTCTTTTGGGTCAGATTGTGGCGAAGGCCCTTTATGATGGTCGGGTTTTGGATCTTCCCTTGACCAAAGCTTTCTATAAATTAGTACTTAGACAAGTATGGTTCTTATCTGAGCACAAAAACGGGTCCAGCAGTCCTGTACCAAACCAACTGGTTCATTGTTCCATAGTGTAATGATTGATCTCTTGTTACATATTTTCTAACTGAATGACTTCAGGAACTTACTGTGTACGACATCAAATCATTTGACCCGGTTCTAGGCAAGACACTTATCGAGTTTGAGGCTTTTGTCGAAAGAAGAAAGTATCTGCAATCAATTGGAGAAAATTCAGCTGTTAATCTTGATCCGTGCTTTCGAGATACAAAAATCGAGGACTTACACTTGGGTTTTACTCTTCCCGGTTATTCTGATTTCATCCTTGGTTCCGGGGCTGGTAAAGAAATGGTTTGTAAATTATTGTTACTTTTTTGAATCATGATCAGTTGAGCTATAAACGTGTTTTCTTCAAATTGTCAGGTGAATACTACAAACCAGTGGTTATATAGTTGGGTGACTAGAGGGATTCAAGCATTGATTCAGGTTCATTTAATTTGTTTTTCTGGTAGTCTACTGAATGTTATATCTCTTATGTTTGTTACTTATTTGATATTTGATTTGCTTCTTGTGTCATCTTCTTTGTAGGAAAACGACGTCAACGTTATTGTGCATCACATTGTTGGAGTCGTTGATTCATGGTTGTCGTGCTTATCTAATAGATAAGAGATAAATGAATTTGTATGTTAAAAGAAGTTAAACCTAACTGCGCAATGGTTAGTAACTAAGCACTGTTATTGGGGGCACCAATTATATTAAAACATGTTTTTTGTAACCTTATGCCAAAGAAATTGCAACATTTAATTGACTATTAGTCAACTACTATATGATACAGTATATGTTTCAATAATGTTAAAGTGGGAATTTTATGGCCTAAGACCATAGGTGGCAACATGGGTAGGTTAAGCATGTTGGATCACGGGTCGAAACACGTATTGGGTTGATACATAAACACTTTTGATTTTAGATACGACTCAAGAAAGTAACACTACCGATTTATTCCCCTTTGTAAGGTTTGTCATACATGCCTAATATTCTATTTTGAGCCATCATGGTTTCGGATATGGTGCTGCCCCCGAAAGAAAGCCTCTCCAATGCCTTAATAACAGGAAATTAAACGTGTTAGTTTTCTTTTAATAGAGCACATACTTCTATAAGAAGGCAATACGATGGTGATTACGACCTGTATACAGTAATTTAAAAACCATAAAATATACTAAGTAATTACATAAACACGAACAAAAACATTCCTACTATGCTTAAAAAAATCTTTGTATAATATACAATTTTTAAAAACAAATATATACCAAAACAATAAAAACGTAAACAATAATTACAAGTCATGCCCGCCCATCGGGCGGGCTTAGCCACTAACTTCGATACCCAATTGTGCATAATATATACGTTGATTTGACATTATTAGTAACCTGACACAAGCTAAAGTTGTATTATAAATATATCTTAACTTTTGTATCCAGTCACAGATTAGGGGATATGTTGATTACTTTGGTCAATTCACATAACATCAATTTCCTAAAGATATCGCCGAGGTACTTCTTTTGTACTTATAACATTAGATCATGTTTGTAATTATTTAAAAGTAGTTATTTTTATGCATTGAATAAACTATTTCGTATGTTTATAATTGATTTATCTTTATTTTATTTTTTATAAACGATATTCACAAAACAAGCCCGCTCATCGGGCGGGCCAGGCAACTACACACACACACACACACACACTCACACACACACACACACACACACACACACACACACACACACACACACACACACATATATATATATATATATATATATATATATATATTTATAGTAATATGATTCAAAAGCATCCCCAAAATGCGTTTTGATGTGCAAAATAGAATCCTAGACTCAGATTTAAGAAGAGAAAGTTTCTGAGATCCCGGATCTGACGGATCCTTTTGAGAGGGATCCATCCTTCATTGGTGAAAGGATCCGGCTACCTGATGGTAGAATCATGTGGATTCAAAGACCGTTGGTCAGGGCATAGGTTACAAATGTGTGGACAAGACGAATATACTCTGTTCGGGAGTATATTTCTAAAGGTGCAGGGCAAGAAATTAGATTACAAGTTTCTTATGTATACCCCTTGCAAACGCATCATCACAGCACGAGTTTTTAGACTAACGAAGTTAGCTTTGAGGTGAGTATTTTGACGTGTGTCAAAATGATTGTTTGGTTTTTTGTTTCGGATGTGACATTTACCAAGGGGCTTGAAGAGTTTGTATGAATTAACAAGTATTCAATCCCACTTCTTAGGTTTGTTAAGCATTTGGTTCTATAAGGCTAAGTCCTAATCTGATTAAGTTGAAAGGTTCATGTTTGAGAGGTTTGGTAAGGATGTCTGCAATGTTATCTTTTGAGGAAACCTTTTCTATTGAGATGTTTCCTTTTTGAATATTATCTCGAAGGAAATGGTGAAGAATTTCTATATGTTTGGTACGAGAGTGTAAGACGGGGTTCTTACTAAGGCCGATGGCTCATTTGTTGTCACATAATATGGGTATGTTGTTGAGTTTGATGTCATAGTCTACGAGGGCTTGTTTCATCCATAACGCTTGTTGGCAGGATTTGCCGGCGGATACGTATTCTGCCTCCGTGGTGGAGATGGCTAGTGCGGTTTGTTTCTTGGAAAACCAGGATGTTAGGCAACATCACATGAAGGTAAAAACAGCGCTTGTACTCTTACGATCTACATAGTCCCCTACATAGTCGAAGTCGGTGTAAACTATGGTTTCTACCCCCGTTCCTTTGGGATACCATAAACCTATATGTGTTGTTCCTTTTATGTATCTAATATTTTTTTAATGGCTTTAAGGTGAGAAGATTTAGGATCTTCTTGAAAACAGACACATAGACAAACACTGTACATGATGTATGGGCGGCTTGTCGTGAGGTAGAGTAAACTACCAATCATGCCACGATACTTAGGGTTGTCCACGTATTCACCGTCTTCGTCCTTGGTGAGTTTAGTTTCGGATGACATTGGTGTTTTGATAGGTTTTTAGTCTTCTAGACTGAATTTCTTAAGCATTTTTTTAATATATTTAGATTGGTTGAAGAAAATGCCATCTTCTAATTATTTAATTTGTAAACCGAGGAAGAAATTTAACTCGCCCATTATACTTATTTCAAACTCGTCGTGCATGATTTTAGAAAAATCATCGTAAAGCTCTTGACAATTTGACCCGAATATAACGGCGTCCACCTATATTTTTGGACAATAATAATATGCGAGTCTCTTTTGTTGTAAATAAGGTGTTATCTACCAATCCCATGTTATACTTGTGTTCGAGGAGGAAAGCTTTAAGTCTATCATACCAAGCTTTGGATGCTTGTTTAAGACTATAAAGAGCCTTTTTGAGTTTCTACACATGATTAGGTTTTTCGAAGTCAATGAAAAAGTTTGAAATCATTTGCACAAGCATACGCAAGAAGTATTCTTATAGATTCCAATCTTGCTACGGGAGCACATGTCTCGTCGAAACCTATTCCTTCTTGTTGGTTGTATCCTTGTGTGACAAGTCTAGCCTTGTTTCTAGATACTATACCATTTTCATTTAATTTATTTTTGAAAACCCAATTTGTACCAATGATGGTTTGAGTTTTAGGTGGTGGGACGAGGTTCCAAACATCATTTGTAATGAATTGGTTTAACTCTTATTGCATTGCTATTATCCAACTTTCGTCTTTAATTCCTTTGTTAACATTTTTGAGTTCTACAGATGACACAAAACAAAAGAAGTTACTTTGATTACGTGCTTGGGACCTTAGGATTCTTTCATTTAATTTTCCTATGACCTTTTCTAAGGGATGGTTTTTGGATTCTTTGATGTTTACAATTTCATTGTTTAATAGTCCATTTTTCTTGTCTTCTATTTCTTCTATTTGATTTTTTATGATTTGACTTTCAATTATAACATCATCTACTAAAGGTGATGATTTACGAGGACTTTCGTCAAATTTATATTTAAAGATTCTTTGATTATCATGGTTTTTTTGTTTAGATTATATAAGCTTTGCTATTGGGGGAATATCCTAAAAATATGCTTTCGGTAGATTTAGGATCGAATTTAGTGAGATAGTCTTTAGTATTTAGGATAAAACACTTGCTTCCGAAAACTTTTAAATATTCTAATGATGGCTTTTTACCTTTAAAAAGCTCGTAAAGGGTTTTTCCAAGAAATAGCCTAATTAATATTCTATTAAGTATATATGTAGATGTGTCGACGACATTACACCAAAACTTTTAAGGGATAGATTGTTCATTTAACATGGTTCGACTCATTTCTTGTAAAGTTCTATTTTTACGTTCAACTACTCATTTGATTGAGGAGTGCGTGGAGCCAAAAAAATACGAGTAATCACATTAGCTTCACAAAAGGCTCCAAATTGTACTTCGTTATCAAACTCCCGACCGTGATCCGTACGGATCGACACAATGGGACAACCTTGTTGAATTTGTATTTTCTTACTCAAGATTTCAAAATGATCAAAAGCTTCATTTTTGTTTTTCAAAAATCTAATCCATGTATATCTTGAATAATCGTCTACTATAGCCAAGGTGTAGAAGTTTCATCCATAACTTTGGATAGTCGACGGACCAAACAAATTCATATGTAAAAGTTCTAGACACCTAGTAGTAGAAACCATATTTTTAGCCTTATGGCTAGCATGGACTTATTTTCCTATGTTGCAAGCATCACAAAAATGATTTGCAATTTTTAGCTTTGGTAGATTTCTAACAAGCTATTTAAATGATAGTGATTATATAAGTCGCATATTGGCGTGACCCAATCTTCGATGCCAAAGCTTTAAAGTATCATCTATAGAGGTTAGACAAAGTTTATCTTTAGGTGTATTTTCTATTTTCATTACATAAAGACCATTTTTACTTATCCCTCTTCCTATGGTAATGTCGTCTTTAAGTATTTCGCTACCGGTTTCACTAAATACTACTTTACACTTTTTATCACATATTTGACTTATGCTAAGCAAGTTAATGTTAAGATTATCTACATGACTAACATCATTAATAGTTAGGGAGTTATGAGTAATCGTACCTTTTCCGATGATTTTGCTTTTTCCGTTACTACCAAACACTACGTTGCCTCCGTCGTAAGCTTCTTAAGTGGAGAGTAAGCTCTTGTTACCGGTCATGTGCCTTGTACACCCACTATCTTTGATCCATTCATCTGGTTCCAATTTTACCTTTAGACTTACCTAAAGGCACGGAACAACTCAAGCGTTTGGGCCCCAATATATCATGGGTCCATTTGCGTTACACATACCGTTTGTTTGGTTAACAAAAGGAAATGTCGAGTAAGATCCCCAAGGAACAAAGTTGGGATGTTGGGATGTTGAAAGTGGGTGATTGTTCCAATTTACTTGGTTGTAGTTGCTTTTAGGATTAACGGTGGTTTGTCTCCTAAGTGGTGTTTTAGGTCTCGGTTGAATTTTACTTCTTGTAAGTACTTGATCATGTTAAAAAGCCGGTGGTGGTTTAGCATTTTCTATAGTGGTACTAGGTGAGGTTTTTTTAGTTATACGAACAAAGTCGGTTCTAGAAGTTATAAAAGATTTTAAATTATTACCTGTTGTATTAAATGCCCGGATCCCTTCGACTGTGCTAGCCGAATCCCTTTTGAAGGGATCCGCCAGACTCGACACATCAGAAAGGCCTTTTTCAGCTTTTTCAATAGTTTTTGCTAGTTTAACCTCGCTAGTCGATGCTTTATCTGTGAACCCTAGACCTTTTCTATCATTAGGTGATCTTTGATTTTTAAGCATTTCTTTTAGGTAATGACTACTTTCGAACTTAGCAAGTTTGGAGGCAAGTGAGTTGTTTTTCGTACGAAGGTCTAAACACGGCTTAAATTCTACATTAAGTGCCTTATTGTTTTCTTGCCTTTTCAATCTTTCTTTTAGTTTCTAGAATCTTATTATTTAGAAGTTTAGTTTTAGTTTTTAAGTGCTTGTGATTGTTAATAACCTTAAGACTAATTTTGCATAATTTGTTGTATTCATTTTGTAAGGTTTCATCATTTAAGGAAGAACTACTATAATAGAGAGAGTCGAAATGTACCTCATTTGATTTGTGTGCCATGAGAAAAATCTTATCCTTCTTGAGATCTTCTTCGTTACTATCGCCCCATGAACCTCCAACGAATGCCTTTTGGTCATTGTAGGAGTGTTTGGAACAATCACTTATAAAGTGATTCGGATTTTGGATGCCTCGGAATCCTATTCAATCACCACTTCATAGACTTTTAAGTTGCCAATGAGCTCGTCGAGATGAAGTGTCGATAAATCTTTTAACTTTTCAATGGCCGTTACCTTCGGTCGCCATTTAGTTGGAAGTGCCCTTAGAAATATCTAACATGATTACGACTTGAAAAAAATTCGTCAAGTGCTTTTAGAGATTTATTAATAGTATTAAATCTAGCAAATGCACAATCAATACTTTCATCATCCAAAATCGAAAATTGTTCATATTGTTGAACAAAAAAATCAATTTTATTCTCTTTGACTTGTTTACTACCTTGATGGGTGATTACTAAAGAGTTCTAAATGTCTTTAGCCATTTTATGCATAAAAACTCTTTTGTGCTCCTTTTTAGGCAAAGCATTATATAAAACCATTTTAGCCTTATTACTTTTAGAAAATATTTTTTTATGTTCATCGCTTTGTCTTTTGTAAGGAGCACTTTCATCTCTACCGGTAGCAGAGTTTCTAGAAACGGCTTTGTAATCACCATCAACGATAATATGCCAAAGATCAATATCCTTAGACTTCACATAAGTTTCAAATCTATTTTTACAATAAATAAAACCGTTAGCTTCAAAGAGTGATGGTCTTTGCATATATTGCCCTTCTTTATAGTTTTCGATATCCATTTGATCGATTTTTAAGATTTTAAAATACAATATATTTTAAAAAACTTTAGTAACCTGCTCTTGATGCCAATTGTGGAAAAATAAAAGAAGGGGGGTTGAATAGTTTTACTGATTTAAATTTACGTTTCAAAATATAGATCAAGTTATGTGAAGATTTATGATATTGATTTGTAAGCTAATGTATGCAATCAAAGAAATAATAAAAGTAAGTAAAGTAAAAGTAAAGTAAGAAGAGATAGAACCGTGACACAAGTATTTATAGTGGTTCGACTATAAAGACACCTTCCTTTCCCTACTTCACTCCCCGAGTACCCAACTCGAGAGTTCGTAAACACTAGTCCATAATCTCCTTGTCCGGCGGAGAAGCCGCACAACGTCGCTTACACTTTATTCGGTACAAAGCTAAATACCGGGTTCTAACAACGGTAGAACCAACCTTACGCCATTTACACATTATCCATTACAAACCTAAATACCGGGTTCTAACAAAGGTTGAACCAACCCAATGCTATCTATACTTTTCAAGGATGAAGTTTATGTTTACAATGAATGAATAATGTACAAGAATCAATATAATGATCTTGGTGTGATGATGGAGACTAGCAACAAGTAAACTTAGGGCTTAATCGTCTTGTATGCAAACTTAGTATAATCTTCTTCTAAAAGAGGATAACCAAAAATAAAATATCAAAGAGAGTTTGATATGATATCAAAGGTTAGATAATGATAAGAGAATGTATGAGAAGGGGTGAAGAAAACATAAGAAATGACTTGCTATTTATAGGCAAATTTTAGCACTGTTCACCTGGATTCGGCGGATCCATTCCAAAAGAGATCCGACCAATGTTAGGCAAGGGATCCGCCCACTAAAAGGTAAATCCAGATTTTGAATATCAAATCTCTAAAAATCTTGTGTAATCTTTCAAGAACTTGCATAGATATGGAAAGATTATGATGATGTCATGCATGAAGTAAAATGTATTTTTAGTTTAAGTAATTTCTAAAAATAGACGTGTAAGTAATTTTGTGTTACTTGTATAACGTATAGTTTTGTAAAATTAATTGTGTAATTACTTATGTGTAAGTAACAAACTAAAATAGTTTATAACACAATTTTAAGCTTAATGGACTTATGTACAAAACTTTGAGTTTAGTTAAAATGTATGTAGTTTGATGTATGATATTTGTAGTGAGTTAGAAAACTTATGTATTAACTTTCTACTTATAATGATTTTATGAATGTTATCGACAAAACATAAAAAAATCGTAAAATACAAATAAACGTTTTTACGACTTATTTGTATTAACAATCTCCCCCTTTTTTTAATGACAAACATAAAATTATTGTAAGTAAAAATTAAAATTTATAAGTTTTAAATTGAAGTTTTTACATCATTCTCCCCTTTTTTGTCGAAACAAATAGAGCGTCGAAGAAAAACTAACAATATATGCAATGCGTGTAGAGACATATATATAACCTAAGAAGTAGGATTGAATACTTGTTGATTCATACGAACTCTTCAAGTCCCTTGGTAAATGTCACATCCGAAAAGAAAAAAACAACACTAGGCGTGTAGTGATGGAGTGCGAAATCTTTTGCACGTAAAGACACGTCACTACAAAACAACACTAGGCGTTAGGGTTGTAAACGAACCGGACGAACACGAACGGAGCTTTGTTCATGTTCGTTCATTTATTTTTAGCCGGACAAATAAACGATCACGATCACTTAAACGAACGAATATTCTTGTTCATGTTCGTTTATTAAGAAATATGTCTGTCGTGTTCGTTTATGTTCGTTCATCAAGACACTAAATGAACGAACATACACGATCGAACGTAAATGAACATAAAATTTACAAAAATATACCTAATATTGTGTTTTATTAGTGTTGTTTTGTTTAAGTAAAGCAATTTCAAAAGTATATAACAAAAAGATACGATAGACGAACATAAACATATATATGATCATAAACGAACGAATAATCGGACGTTCACGAACATAAATGAACGGACAAGACTTTTGTTCATGTTCGTTCATTTAACTAAACGAACGTAAAATGTTGTTCATGTTCGTTCATTTAATAAATAAACGAACATAAACGAACTTTTTACCAAACAGTTCACGAAACGTTCACTCAACGTTCAGTTCGTTTACAGCCCTACTAGGCGTGCAAATTGACTTCGAGAGCAAAATGTTTTGCACGTATAGATGACATGTCACATTATTAACCATTCTTTTTTATACAAACTTGGCGCACAAAAGCTTGGAGAGCAAAGTTATTTGCACGTACAGATGACGTGTCACATTAGTAACCATTCTTTTTATACAAACTAAGCGTGCAAACATACATGCTGCGTAAATACTTTTGCATGTAATGCCACGTGTCAATTTGTTATTCAATTTTAGTTTGATTAAAATATACGTGTATTCATCCAAAGGTTAGCGTGCAAATAACAATGGCGTGCAAACTCATTTTACGCGTAAAGTAGCTTTTGATTTCGATGATTTATTTTCGTACGTGGCTGTTTTGGAAATTTCCTCCAAATTTTTTGTTAAAAAATGGCAACATTGTGTTTAGAATTTTGTTAGAAAAGTGTCATTTTCGAGTTCGATACATGAACATAAAAAATCGAGTACGTGGTTAAATGAATTCCACACAACACATGCTCAATTCTCACCGCTTGTTCATACATTTAAACCCAAATAAAACCACTCCAAACACATACTAACAACAAATCGATCATGGGAAATCGTTTAGGAATCATGGGTATGGTATTTGGCAAGATCATTGTCGAAACACCGAAATACGAAGTCATAAAATCATCAACAGACTACGAAATCCGTCACTACACACCGTCAGTAATAGCCGAAATAACCTACGACCCAACACAAATGAAAGGACAAAACAAAGACGCTGGATTCTCCATCTTAGCAAACTACATAGGTGTACTAGGTAACCCACAAAACACAACAACACAAAAGATTGACATGACGTCACCCGTCATAACAAAATCATCATCTGAAAAGATAGACATGACGTCACCGGTTATAACAACACAAGATACTGGAGATAATAAGGTGACCATGCAGTTTATATTGCCGGAGAAGTATAAGAAGGCGGAGGAAGCACCGAAGCCGATGGATGAAAGGGTTGTGATAAAGGAAGAGGGTGGACGTAAATATGGGGTGGTCAAGTTTAGTGGAATAGCGACGACTGATGTGGTGTCGCAAAAGGTGGACAAACTGAAAAAAGATTTGGAGAGAGATGGAGTTAAGATTGTTGGGGAGTATGTTTTGGCTAGGTATAATCCTCCATGGACGTTGCCTCCTTTTAGGACTAATGAAATCATGATTCCTGTTGAATGAAATCAAATTATTTATTTGATTTATGTATTATGTATAATTTCTTAACTAATACTACTGTAAGTTTGATGATTAAAATGATTGGAACTTTTTTTATTTTATTTCACTATTTATTCTTTAATCAATCTCAATTTTGTGTATCTACCAAGTCAATATTAAGTAGCTAAATAGCTGACTTGACCCTAAGGTGCAAGAGAGTCGAGTCGAGCTTGGCATGATTGAAGCTCGGCTGGAGGAACATTTAAGTTTGTCTTGAATTCGATTCAAAAAGTTTGAATTATTCTTTTAACAAGTTTTATTTTTTACTTACTGTATTTTAAACACATTCCTTAGTTACAAGCTCGAGAAACCCGATCACAACTAAAGAAAAGCCCTTGAAAATAGTAAATATATATATAGGCATTTATATGAATTTGGAGCTCGACAAGAACTTGCGCCAACTTTTATAAACTCAAACTAGGCTTGTATTTTTTAGTTTGAGCTGGAGCACAAGTCTTCATTGAATTTGACTAAAACTTCGAGTTTACCTCACAAAAGCTTCACTAGAATATTGCACCCCAACAACTTGAAACTTTCCGACCAGTGCTTTTGGTTAAGTAATGTGTGAATTGCAATGTTATAGTTTTCGCAATATTATTAATTTTAATTTTGAGTTTAGAAAACATGGAGTCGTTGTAGTATAGTGGTAAGTATTCCCGCCTGTCACGCGGGTGACCCGGGTTCGATCCCCGGCAACGGCGAACCTTTTTTAAAAAAAACTTTTTTTAGTTTGATATAATTAGCTAAAAAAGCACAAAAATTATATATGACAATTATACGATTGTGTACATAATCATCAGGGTAGTTAAAAGTAAAAAATTATGTAGCTTGATGGATAAAAAAGTTGTAAAGTAAGTTTTTTTTAAAACTAGCTGAAAAAAAGTGTGACAAAAAATTATGTACAAAATCGTGCATCAAATTCTTTTATTTAATACACAAATACGATTGTGACCAAAAAAAAAAAATTATTTGATACACAAGCGTCTGATTCACAAGTTGCATATTTTCTTATTTTAGACCCATGGTTGAACGGATAAAGATAATGACCCGAGCATCATAGTTCGTCACATCCTCAGTCAAAGAGATAGGCAGCCCATGCTGAGACCGACTCGAAAATCAACAAATCAAAGACAATTGTAATTCCTTACATCCATACTTTTAGGTGTGTAATCGAGTTAGGTGGATTCGATCCGTGGCCAAGCTCGAGTTCATCTTGATTAGAAAACTTGCCTCAAGCTTAGCAGAGCCTTAACTTGCTCGGTTGTTTTACCTATATTTTCGAGCTCTGGTAGACTATACACTATCATTAGCAAGAGTTTTTTCAAGACAAATATTAACCTACTTGATACAAGTATGGAACTCAACTCGACACAGCTTAATCAGATTTCCGTAGATAATAATCTTGTTTAAGCTTAGTAGCTTTACCAGATTTTCGTAGATAATACTACTATTGTTTAAGCTTAGTAGCTTTAGGTAATTAAGAATTAAATATTTGCCATGATCAGGTTCGGCGGTTCAAGCCAATTTCAGGAACCAAAAAGCTCAATCTATAAACATTTACAAACCTCTATATTCATAACAAGTAAAATAATTCCAAAATCAAGTCGAGCATCTTCAAAACTGAATCATTATAAATGGATGTATGCCTCGAAAGACTTTTGGCCGGCTCAACTTGGGTGTCAGATGATAGCGGCCTCACAGCGAAACATAACAGCACTCATAGCAATCACAACAAAATTTCAAGTAACAACACTGAGGAACAAAATTTCAGATGAGCATATCATTATATACAGCATTCAAAGATACAAAAGCTATCGTTGTTCCCAATACAAAGCTGTAATCCGAAAATTAGACATATTTACAAACCAGTTACTCTAGAAACCATTCAAATACAAACAATTGCTTAATCTCAACACATCACCCCGCAAAAACCGTCACAACATGAGGCACCTTGTCATCATCAAACGGCAAGCTCACATACTCCCTCGCAAACTCCTCCGCAATCTCAATCGCTAACTCCCCATGTAACGCCTTACAATACATATACAACACAGTATCCGCAGCAATCTTATAAACCAAAAACAACGTTAAAACACTCGTCCCAATCACCACCTGCACCACAAACCCCCAACTCTTCCATCCAACATCCACATCATCATAACGCAACACATTACTCGAACACATCCACATCCAAACCCCAACCAAACCCCCAAACACCAAAGCTAACCGCAACGACACTAATCTCATCCCTTTAACTAAATACGCACTCCGCCATAACGGCGAAAACCCCCATTTCGACTCCGTAACAACAATCACACTAGCCAAACACCAATTCACATAAAAACACACCAAAAACACCCCTAATGTTACACTAAACACAGTAACAAGTATGATGAAGGATATGGAGTTATATTCATTTACAAGCCCTAGATATTGACCTAAATTAACAAACACAATAGCAAAAAGTACAAAAGATAAACATATCAGAAACAAAAGTAACCCAGCAGCAAGTGCAGTAAAAAGAAGCGGTAAAAAGGTGAAAAACAAGGATTTAAGAGCGGGTAAAAACTTAACAGGTCTACCGTAAAACCCATGGAACGTGCTGTAGGTGATTGTGGCTGTAGCGGATAAGAAGAAAGTGAGAATGAATAAAGTGAAGATGATGATTGGGAGTGTTTGGATGGATTGGGATTGGGTTTGGTTAAGGGTGAAGAACTGAGTCGAAACGATGTCGTTTTGTGATAAGGGGTTGATAAAAGTGGGTGAGATGATGATGGTGAATGAGAGGGGAAGGATAAAGAGGACTGATAAGGCTAAAAAGTGGCGGGAGTGTGCGTTGACTATTTGTTTTGACTGGGATAAGATGCCGTGAAGGTTGAGAGTGTGTGGTGGTGGTGGTGTTGACATGGTGGTTTGTGGTGGTTGGATGATGGTGTTACGGTGGTTTGTTGTGGTTGGATGATGGTGTTACGGTGGTTTGTTTTTTATTACTGTAATTTGTTTGATTGATTGAGGTATGGTGTTTTTTTTAAGAGTGTTTTTAATGATTTGGTATGTAATATAGATATCTTTTTGTCAGTGGTGGTATCTACGTGGACTGATAAGTGCAATGTCATTTGTTGGCTAGTCAAAGTGATCGGGCCGTCACACTAGGGATGACATTTTATGAGTGAAAATCGACAAAAAAAATTAACAAGCTCGAGTCGGGTATGAATATATTTTGGGTCGGATTTAGGTCGACCTATCTAACACGTTTATTAAACATGTCAGGTTCCGGTTGGTTATAAATTGAGCGGGTCGATTCGTCAATCCGTTTAAGATTTCTTTCTTAAATTAAAAAATATTTATATTTTATTGTAAGGGTTAAATGGGTTAAACGGGTAGACCCATAAACCCGTTTAACATGTTTAACCCGTATAATGTGTAAACTTTTGTATATATAACAGTTTAATGGGTCAATCTGAAACTCGTTTAACTTATTCATCCCGTGTAATATATTTAACTCGCCAACCTGTTTTAATATTTTTTTTCTTAAATTAATGTATCTTATTATACGAGTTAAATGTAAACGAAGTCGACCCGTAAACCTGTTTAATCTGTTTAACCTGTGTAATGCGTCAACTTTTGTATATATAAAAGGGGTTAAATTGGTCAACCTGAAACCCGTTTAACCTATTCAACTCGTGTAACATATTTAACCCGTCAACCCAAGTATATATACGGGTCAAATGAGCCAGGTTCGGGTTATACGCAAACATGTTAGAGCTGACATAGTTGACCCGATTATATAAATAGATCAGGTTCGAGTTGAAGTTTCCTGACCCGCCAACCCGAACCCGACCTGAATTGCCACCCTTAGTTAGGAGTACTACCACCGTTCAAAAAAAAGAGTTAGGAGTACTACCAATAAGATATTGGCACCCCTTACTCACGTACATACAATCAGTTTTTTTTACTGTTTTATGCTTCGTGTTTTTCGTCTTTTAATATTTGTAACCTATTAAACTTTATATTTTATGTTGCGTACTTTCAGTTATGCAGTTTTTTAACAAAACCAAAATTATAAAAATAATAATAAAAAAATAGAGGAGAGAGGTGCCAATATCCATTTAGGGAGTATGTGTAACTTTTGACGGCCAAAAATTAAGACAATATGCTAGGTGTCATGGACAAGCGTGCCACATATGTGTTTACTCTATAACGTCTTTAAACAAATAAATTTGAAATAGGATTACAACGAAAATAAAAAAAGGTACGGCGAACACATAAATCTAAAACAAACTAAACTAGGATCGCTATTTGGCTCGGATCTCTGCTTTCTTTTAGTTGATCAGAGCGACATTTTCTTCCGCTATCCATTATGTGATAGTAGCAAGAAGTCTCAATTTCTCGATTTTTTAAGTCACGATGATGCCATCCTTTTTTTTCAAGATCTTGTTGCATTTCCTCTTGGATCATTTCCTTGAAAGCTTTCTGAGAGGACGATGATCCGGCCATTGCGGTTGAGTCTGCTTTTTGGCTTTTGGTTATTCTTTGCTTGTTGGGAGGTCGTCGTTGCGAATAGGCTCGAAATAGCTCGTTCGGGTCTTCCAGATCCACACCATCGTCATCGGTCGTTCGGTATCGCCTTTCGAAGAAAACGTTTTTGTAGGACGCGATTTAGAAGTATATTTCAAGACTTCCAATGCACTAAAGTGAACAAACGAATGGCTATAGCTCTCTTAGCGTCGCATTAGATTTTTTACTTTACCATCAATACGGTGTGATAAGACAATCAACTTCACCACGCAAACATACCTCACTTAACAAACAAATATACCTCACAAAAACCAAAAACACACATACATTCACCTTCACTGGTTGGTCGATAGACCGCGCGACTTCTTGTTTTTTCTTGCCACAAACACGTGGTTTGGGGGACGATTAATAAGGACGACATGTCCATTTGGCCTCATTGAAGCGTCTTTGAGGTCCTATTACATACAGTCTAATATTCATACTCCCCACTTTCACGTTAACGTCACATCATTATTCAACACACTACCAAACCAAAGGCAAAAACTCACCA
This sequence comes from Tanacetum coccineum, assembly GCA_026074375.1. Lineage (NCBI taxonomy): Eukaryota > Viridiplantae > Streptophyta > Magnoliopsida > Asterales > Asteraceae > Tanacetum > Tanacetum coccineum. Next base: position 17,554 of record BQNB010115104.1, read on the forward strand.
CCACGCGGATGGTATTGGTCCAATTTTTTTCTATAAGATCAAATCTCATAGAAAACTTTAAAATGATGTAATTTTTATATTATATAAAAGATTCGGAGAAACTAAACCTCTCTCCAATATCTTTTCCTTGGTCGATAAAACACTAGCTCAATGTCGCCAATTAAAGCTGATCAATAAATTCGTAATTCTTATAAAATATGAGACTCGATTTGATTCACAAGTCAACAACTGGATTCGTTTTGCTGTTAACCATAAAGTTCAGTATCTTAATAAATGGTTTTACAATCTCTCTTTGGAATCTGAGTTTGTGTTGGATCAGTTCTTTTTTGTGAATTCGTATTTTACTGGTTGTGTATTGAGTCCGATTGGTGCGATTAATTGTAATAATGTAAAAATGATATCAAAACAAATCTAACACCAAGATCAGAAACCTTTTCTCTCACAATATGAACATCAATTTCAAAATGTTTTGTTTTTTCATCAAAAACTGGATTACTAGCAATTTGAATAGCAGAGCTGCTATCACAAAATATTTCAACAGGAAGTAATCCTGTTATCTTAAGATCACTCAGAACATTACATATCAAAATCACTTCACAAATTGTAGCAGCCAAACACCTGTATTCAGCTCTAGAAACTGTTGGCTGCTTTTTACTTTTCCAAGTCACAGGACAGTCACCTATCATAATCATAAAACCTGAAACACTTTTTCTGGTTACTGGACATTTTGCCCAGTCAGCATCAGAAAAAGCTTTCAAGGACAAGTTACTTTACTTATAAAACTGCACTCCAGTTCCTCGAGCTCCTTTCAAATATCTCAAAACTCTTAGGGCTGCCTTAAAGTGTGATTGCAAAGGAGAATGCATGTACTGACTCAAACATTGCACAGAATAAGATTTATCTGGCCTTGTATGTGCCAAATATATCAATTTTCCCACTAACTTTTGATACTCAGTTACATTTTTCAAACTCTTATCATTTTCATTTTCTTTTGGATTTAAAACAGTATTTTCTTGTAAAGGAGTTGCTGCTGGTTTTGCAGCAAGTAATCCATACTCATGAATTAGTTCTAAACAATATTTCCTTTGAGTTAAACAAATTCCAGACTTATTTTCCAATACTTCAATACCCAAGAAATACTTCAACAACCCAAGATATTTTATCATAAACTTGTTTTTCAAAAACTCTTTGAATAACTCAATACTTGTTTTATAATTCCCAATTATAACTATGTCATCCACATACACTAATAGAGCAACAAACACACTATCAGATTCTTTTATAAACAATGAATAGTCAAACTTACTTTGAATAAAACCATGTTCAATTGATGCAGCAGTAAGTTTGGCATTCCATTACCTAGGAGCTTGTTTAAGTCCATACAAGGACTTATTCAACTTACAGACTTTATTGTCACTATTATCACCAAAACCCAAAGGCAAAGTCATGTAAACATCCTCAACTAGATCTCCATACAGAAAAGCATTATTAACATCAAATTAATACAAAGGCCAAGAATTACTAACAACAACAGCAATTAAACACCTTACTATTACCATCTTAACTACTAGACTAAATGTTTCATCACAGTCAAAGCCCTCCTTCTGATTAAACCCCTTGGCAACAACCCTTGCCTTATATCTTTCTATTTCCCCTGATGCCTTGTATTTAATTTTATAAATCCATTTATTTCCAATTGCCTTTCTTCCTTTTGAAAGATCAACAATTGTCCACGTATGATTTCTATACAAGGCATCAATTTCATCATTCATAACTTCTACCCATCTAGGGTCAGTAGCAGCCTTATAGTAATTTGTTGGATCAACAGACTTATTTAACGTAGTGGCAAAACAATAATTTACAGAATTGAGCTTAGCATAACTAACATGTTTTTCTAAACCATATTTCAGTTTACTATCAATCACATAGTCATTCAACTTGGCAGGCAATTTAGAAACCCTACCGGACCTTCTAGGTTCAGACTGCACTCTGTCTATAGATTCAAATGTCAAATTATGAGTTGGAACAGAAGAAGAACCAGTTTTAGTTTCAGACAAATTGCCCTCGGATAAGCTTGTATCCTCAACTTGGGTTGCAGTCCCATTCTTAGATAGATGTGAGGATTCAGTATCTGTTCCGGAGAATGAGGGACTACCTTTCACAACTGAGGTAACTCTACCTTCATCATAGGGACTTTGAAACAGTTGGTTATCAAATAAAGTTAAATGATCAGCCTCACTTGCATAATCTACATCAGCTTTTTCATTAACAGATGTGTTTCTCATCTTAAAAGAAAAAACAGTTTCAAAAAATTTCACATCTCTTGAAAAAATAACATTTCTGTTATCAAGACAAAACAATTTGTAAGCCTTCGTAACAGTAGAATAACCAAGTAAAACACACTTATCAGACCTAGATGTGAACTTATCACTGTTATTCAATACAATAGAAAAACACAGACATCTAAAACTTCTCAGATGGGAGAGATTTGGTTTTTTTTATCATAAACCAACTCATAAGGACTTTTACCATTTAAGACAGAGGTAGGCAGCCTGTTGATCAAGTAAACAGCAGTTAAAACACAATCAGACCAAAACCTGAGAGGAATTCCCCCCTGATACATAAGACTTCTAGCTACATTGAGCAGATGTCTATATTTCCTCTCAGCAATACCATTTTGCTGAGGGGTATAGACACAAGATGTTTGTTGAATGATTCCAAGGTCATTAAAAAAATCATTTAATTTTTTATTAACAAATTCAGTACCATTGTCAGATCTCATAACTTTAATTTTTGTATCAAATTAATTGTGAATTAGCTTGACAAAGTTAACTATCATATTAAAAACATCATCTTTAGTTTTTATCAAAAAAATTCATACTGCTCTTGAAAAATGATCTACAATTGTTAGAAAATACTTGAAACCTTCTCTACTTGTAACCCTGTAAGGGCCCTACAAATCAAGGTGAACAAGATCACTAATTTCTCTAATTTGTGATCACTCAAGGGAAATGTGACAACCGACAATTTTTGGAACTTTAAATGATTATTTTACCCTTTGACTTTTTGGGTCTGACTTGACTTTTTGACTTTTGATCTTTTATTGTCACATAAAAGCGATTACCGCTCAACCGGTAATTTTTCGGAACATATTTAAAGGAGATATATGTTATTCCTAAGTTGATTTATCAAAAATGAGCAGCTAAATCACGTTTTCATTATTCGAACTCTAAAGCAATTTGATGTAAAACGACATTCCTGACAACTTTTTAGTTTTGACCGAGACCCGAAAACAGTCAGAAAGTGACTGAAATACCCTCGCAAAGTTTTAGAAACAAGAACAACGCGTACCGAACCAAAAATAATAAAATTATATTTAATTATCACGTTTATTAAATAAAAATATTTAATAAATTATTTATCATGTTATTCAACAACGTTTGTTAAAAACACAACTATTCAAGTTAAAGTTTATTTTACGGACAAAGTTTATCAATGGTATCCAATAAATAATAAATATTTTAAATAAATGTTATAAACAATTACGAGATAATATTCGTGTAAATACTCATTTTTATAGGGAAAATGATTTGAAAAACAATGGCGCAAGTTTCGTGTTTTGAATCATCCGTTAAGTCGCCAAAACGAGTCCCGAACCATTATTTATCAAAATTTACACTTTTGGCCCCTGTGAAAATATTTACACAATAAACCCTATACTATTAAACACTTATAAAATATTTTTAAAACTTTTATTATATATATAAAAGTTTATTCTTTTTTTTCATTTCTTACATATAAAACACACACACCCCTCCATCTCCCTCCCATTTTCCGGCCACCGCCGCCCCACCTTCGTCCGCCATCAGCCGCCGCCGAAAAACTTTTCCGGCGAGTTTTCCGGACGAGTTCAAAATTGTTTCTCTTCACCCGATCTATCCGATCCCCACACCCACTCGCTGCCACGCGCCCCCCCTCCTCCGGCAGCCGCGCCGCGCCACTCACCACCCCACTCCATCCACACCGACGCCACCATCATCATCATCATCATAACACCACCTCCCTCACCCCT
>BQNB010115105.1:0-21625 GCA_026074375.1 Tanacetum coccineum
AAGTGATAAAGTGATATAAATCAACGAATGTAGAACGTACACGAAAGTCCTAAACGCGACCTAAATAATGATGCACCTTAGATGTATGCAGATAATAGTCAAACGATGCATATGAAGTTTTTAGAAAGTTAATATCACCCGCACATGTTTGTGTTTTAGTTTTATAAGTCAAAACAACGTTTATGTTAAGTTCGCCATTTCCATCCACTTATTGTACATATTACGACCGTTTATAAGTTATCAACTCTAATAAACCCTCTAACGCTTATCTAATAATGTTTTAGATAGTTTCTAACGCATATGGATAATATATAAGTGTTACTACAATATTTGCTAAGGATTTTATTGCTCAAACGGAATCGAAAGCGCTCGAGAATCTCATTTTATATTTCTAACAACTCACTTTTACTTAGTAAAATTTTTAGATTTTGTCCGACTTTAGAAGGGCGTATTTTCTTTGTTATAAGGATTCATGGGTTGACCGAAAGCTACATTTCAAGGAAAAATCATGTGCTACATGTTTTTTTATAAATTTTGCCCGACTCAGACCCGCAATGGGTCAAAACACGAATTTAAAATCTGGACAGAATGTGTCCGAAACAGCTTTGAGCCGGGAAAAATTCTAGTGTTTCGCCGAACTTCAAAAGGCCATATCTCACTGGTTTTAAGTCTGATTTTTAGGTTCTTAATATCCAAATCTTTGTATTAAAGTATATTAGCATATTTTTAAGGTCTAGGCTTCTCAAAATGATTTTAATGACCCATTATGCCTAGTTTAAATTTCGGACATAATGTTACTTTTACCAAAACTCTACACAAAATCATCCACAACATCAACACCCTTTTTCTATCTTAATCCCTTCCACCAATGATACACTCAACACAACAACATCAAAACTAACTTAACCCTTCCACCAATTTGTTGTAAGAACCCTAATAACTATTAACAACATATTTAACCACTAATCTAAAACTAAACTACAATAACAGCAATATTAAGTGCAAGAACATAAAGAAAATACTTCCATAATCATAACCCACTTGATTACTTCATAAAAATATGTCATAAACATATGGGTGATACTTTTTAAATGAAAAGATGCATAAATAAATCAAGAAGTAAGTAAAATCAAAGAAAATGTAGAAAGATTGACTTATAATTAAAAAAACAAAGTTTGAAACCCTAGATCTAAGAAAAGAAACCAAGATCTTGTAAAACCTCCAAAATATTTATAAAACCCTAACTCTTGGATCTTGAAAACCTTAAGAATCTTGAAGGAAAGAACTAGAACACTCTTGAATCAACCTTGAAATGAACTTGTAACCTTGGAAATGAGTTGGTAAAGTTCAAAAGTGGTGGTTGTATGGTGATGGTGGTTGTGTCGTGGGTAAGGAGAAGCGAGGAAGAGAGTTTGTAGTGTTTTGTATTTTGGTGAAATAAGGATGGAACCCTAGTTGGTGAAAGTGGTAATTTAGATAGTAAGGTTTTCTGGTTAGGAACCTTAGCTTAGGTTAGGATCAAGACCAACTTGGTTTAGGTCCTCCTTGTTAGCTGTGGGTCAAAGGGATTAATTGGGGGGGGGGGGAATGTGCAAGACTTGAGCTAGGAGGTGACTAATACATATAATTAACAATTGACTAGTCAAATAAGCTAAAATAAGCCATGTAGTGCAAGTATAGATTCAAACCATGCATGGCTAAATGAAGTAAAGGTGACAAAGCAAGGATAGTGACTTGTGAAGAGGTTGTTTTCATGCACTTACACATGCACATGCATGTGTTTTGTTTAAATTTAATCTCTTCCTTTTATTTATAAGTGTAACCAAAATTTTAAGGTAGGAAGGGGGATGAAATTTTTAAAATTTTGAATTTAGGAAGTACATGGAATAATATTATGAGATTACATGCAAAGGTGGTGATTTTACAGGGTTACATGCATGCACGAAACGCTTAAAATGCTAAACGTATGCGTTTAACGTAAAAATCATAAACGTAAGTGCACATGACCTATGTAACAATTTAGAATTACCGTAACACGTAGAATATGAGAAGACTATAATTAGTCCAAAGTTAGAACGCATCCAAAGATGTTTTTCAGTATACGCGGGACAACTTCCTGGTTTTAGGTCAAATTGACTACGAAAATTATATAAGTGAAAATAATGCAAGTTAATAATAAAATATTAACCTGTGAAATTACAGGTTGTCATAGTCTTTCCCCGTTTAGAGAGCTTCGTCCTGAAGCTCAATTCGTGGTATTCGATGGTGGTACGTTGTCAGCGAATAAGTGCGGATATCTTTTCGGAATTTGATCTTCGCGTTCCCAAGTGAAGTCAGTGCCACTTCTTGAATTCCATCGTACCTTAATGATAGTGCGACTTTGCTTCAACCATTTAACTTCTCGGTCCATAATTTTGATGGGTTCCTCGATGAAATGTAGCTTGTCGTCAATTGGGATTTCATCCAACGGAATGAAAAGTGTTTCGTCAGACAAATACTTCTTCAAGTTTGACACATGGAATATGCTATGAACCCTGCTTAGTTTTTGTGGAAGTTCGAGTCTATAAGCAACGGGTACAACTTTGGCTAGAATCTTAAAAGGTCTAATGTATAGCGGGTTTAACTTTCCCCGTTTGCCAAAACGTATCACTCCTTTCCAAGGAGAAACCTTCAACATGACCTTATCTCCAACTTGAAACTCTAGAGGTTTACGCCTCACATCAGTGTAACTCTTTTGACGATCACGAGCGGCTTGAATTTGGTTCTTGATTTGGATTATCTTCTCGCTCGTTTCATGAATAATCTCTAGACATGTGAGTTGGCTATCTCCAAACTCAGTCCAACAGACAGGTGATCGACACTTACGACCATATAGTGCCTCAAATGGTGTAGCCTTAATGCTCGTGTGATAAATGTTATTATATGAAAATTCCACTAAGGGTAGATGTGTATCCTAACCCTTTCTGAAATCTATCACGCAAGCGCGTAGCATGTCCTCTAGCGTTTGGATGGTCCTTTCACTTTGACCGTCGGTTTATGGATGATATGCAGTGCTCATATCCAACTGAATACTCAAAGCTTTTTGGAGCGACTGTCAGAAATGAGATGTAAATCTGCTATCTCTATCTGAGATGATCAAAACTGGCAGTCCATGCCTTGAGACTACTTCTTTCAAGTACAGTATCGTTAGTTTCTCCATTGAATCAGTCTCCTCCATAGGCAGAAAATGTGCAGACTTAGTAAGACGATTAACGATTACCCAAATAGTGTCATAACCGCTTGATGTCTTTGGCAGTTTGGTAACGAAGTCCATTGTAATCTTTTCCCACTTTCACTAGGGAATTTCAGGTTAAACTAGAAAACCGGATGGTTTTTGGTATTCAGCCTTAACTTTTGCACATGTTAGACACTTACTACCGTAGGTGGCGATTTCTGCTTTCATATTGGGCCAGCAATACAACTTCTTAAGATCATGATATATTTTATCTGATCCAAGGTGAATAAAGTACTTAGAATTGTGTGACTCATTAATGATCAAGTCCCTTAATCCTCCAAAACATGGCAACCAACTACGTTCCTAAATACAAAATGTTCCATCAGGTCGAGTCTCAAACTCTTTGTTCATACCATGAAGGTTTTCATCCGAAACATTTTTCTCTTTTATTGCTTCAGCTTGAGCATTCAAGATTTGAGATGGAAGGTTTAAATTGATTGTCATAACTAAGGCTCTAACTCGTAGTGGCTTAATCCGTTCTTTACGGCTTAAGGCATCTGTCACTATGTTCGCCTTTCCCGGGTGATAACGAATCTCACAATCGTAATCACTTAATAATTCTAACCATCAAAGTTGCCTCATGTTCAACTCCTTCTGATCAAGGATATGTTGTAAGCTTTTATGATCAGTGAAATGACACACTTCGTGCCATACATATAGTATCTCCAAATCTTTAAAGTTAACACTACTCTTCCTAATTCCAAGTCGTGAGTCGTGTAGTTCTTCCTATGAACTTTGAGTTGACGGGATGCATAAGCTATGACTTTCTAATTATGTATTAACACCGCACCCAATCCGTTATGTGAAGCATCGCATTAAACCACGAAGTTTTCACTTCCTTCGGGTAATGCTAAAATTAGCGCACTACACAGTTTCTATTTTAACTATTGAAATGCAATCTCTTCTTTTTTTTCTCCCCATTTATATTTTACGCTCTTCTGAGTCAACTTGGTCAAAGGTTTTGCGATTTTTGAGAAACCTTTGATAAATCTTCGGTAATATTATGCAAGACCTAGAAATTGACAAAATTCTGTTAGAGTCTTAGGCGATGCCCAATCCTTGATCGGTTTGATCTTGGCGGGGTCAACGTGAATACCTTGACTATCAATCACGTGTCTGAGAAATTGCACTTTCGGAAGCCAAAATTCACACTTTTAGAACTTAGCGTACAACTCCTCCTTCTTTGGTAATTCCAATATTTGCTTCAAGTGCTCTTCACGCTCTTCTTTGTTATAGGAGTATATTAAGATGTTGTCTATGAATACTATCACAAACGTATCCAAATACGGTTTGCACACCCGATTCATCAAGTCCATGAATACCGCTAGTGCGTTGGTCAATCCAAAAGGCATTAATTGGAACTCCTAATGACCATAACAAGTCCTAAACGCCGTCTTGAAATATCCTTTTCACAGACCCTGAGTTGGTGATAACCGGACCTCAAGTCGATCTTCGAGTAAACACTTGATCCTTGCAATTGATCAAACAAGTCATCAATCCTTGAAAGCGGATAATGGTTCTTCACAGTAAGCTTGTTTAATTCGCGGTAGTCAATGCACATCCTGAAAGATCCATATTTCATTTTGAAAAACAAAACCAGAGCTCCCCAAGGTGAGGAACTTGTTTTTATAAATCCCTTGTCAAAAAGTTCCTGCAATTGGTTTGACAGCTCTTGTATTTTCCACAAGGCTAGTCTATGCGAGGATCGTGCTACAGGTGTAGCACCAGGGACTAAGTCGATTTAAAATTCAACTTGTCGGGTTGGTGGGAGTCCTGGCAAGTCTTCTGGAAAGACTTCTAGAAAATCTCGCATGATCGGTATGTCTTCTAGCCGCTTCTCCTCTGACTTGTTTTCCGCTTTCTTTTCAGTAATATGTGCCAGAAAGACATAGCACCCTTTTTGTATATACTTATGGGTCTTGATGCACGAGATGATATTTAATTTAGACGCGCTCCTACATCACCCCTATCACCTTGAATTGTTAAGACCTCTTTTCTGTAAGGGACACAAACAACCTTCTTATCGCACACGATCACGGCATGGCACTTTGTCAACCAAAACATATCGATGATAACACTGAAACTACCGAGTTCTACGGGCATTAAGTCGATGTGGAACGGGTGGTTTAGAAAATTTAGAGTACAACCTTGAATCATAGTATTGGTTCCTTTATCTTCCCATTAGCTAACTCCATAGTGTACTTAGTATCTATGGTAGATGGGAAAATATCACTTAGTAGGCTGAAAGTAATGGGTACGAAACTTCTATTGGCTATGTTCTAGGTACTTGCATTGATTATATCTTTAGCCTTAACTTTATAACCATTAGAAAATTTGATGGTGTAGGAATCTCCTAATTTTCTTGATTATAACCCAATTAAAAGAGATAAGTTCATTATGCTCCTAGTAGTCCTTTTTATTTCATTGACAGATTCTAAGGTCTTAGCCATATGACGAAGTGATGAATGTGACTGCATTGGTTAGGGGATTGTCCTAGGATGAGTAGTGGTGTAAAAAGTCTACTTAGTTATTGTGCTTATTAATACGAACGCCCATGACATGCACGGCTTATGTATACATACACTAAATTTTACTTTTTGGGAATATAAGTAGAAAATTGATTTTGATAAAAAAAATTAAAGTGACTGCTCCCAACATAGCATGGTCCTTTCTGAATTATACATAGGTGATCAGGCTATGTATAATTAAGGACTAATGATGCAATGCTTATTTTTGTCAAACTACTTTTATGTTTCTCAGAGTTAAAAGGTATAAACCATATTGTTTATAAGGTATCATCAAAAATGGTTTATAACGTAGTAGAATAGTCCATAAGATAAAAGCAAAATAGTTTATAAGATGATAGCAAAATAATTTATAAGACGATACCAAAATAGTATATAAGATGATAGCATAATAGTTTAATAATGATAATTAAATGGTTTATAAGACGATAACAAATTCAAGGAGTGTAACTGACGGAATCGTAGTGACACATATTTGAATAGAGAATTTAAAAACATCCATACAATACAACGAAATTCGTAAGAATGTACTAGTGTAATTATCTTAGGGAATATAGTCCCAGAAGGTTTCGACTTAGGTCTCAATATGTACGGTAAAAAAATCTCTGCTTAAGCATCAGCATTATCGTTAACGAGGTTAGAGTTCTCGTGAGCTTTTCCCTTCTTCCCCTTCTGATAACCATGATTATGGTTCTTTAACCTTGGGCACTTACTCTTGAAATGTCCTTCAGCACCACATCCAAAACAGGTTACTATAGGTTTTTTATTAGCCACTGAGGGCCTCTGAGTTGTTGCAGGAACGGGAGTCCTAAATGTTTTAGTCATATGATCAACTCTCTTGCTGTTGTTGCACTTCACAGTGCATGACCCAGTGTGGTGTAGATTAAACATGTTGCAGTTGGGTAAAGTTCCAGCATACCCTTTCTTGTTGCCTGGCCCAGTAGTGTGTGCTCTCACAACCTTTTGTCGTTTGTTTTGTTGTCCTGTGTTGTTTTGATAACCTCCTTCCCACTTCCTTTTGTTGTTAGTATTCCTTGCAACTTTGGCTCCCTGACGTACGATCTGATCCATCGAGTTGTGAACTATGCGAATTTTTATCTCGTAGACAGCAATAGCTTCAATAGAATTAGCAACATGTTGGGCTACAATTTGCTTAATCTCCGCGGAACTCATTCCTTGTCTCGTTGCCGACATTTTCTTCAAAATCAAAAGAAGTAAAAGAAAATAAAATAACTCAGGTTCTAATAGTTGTGTTTGAAAGATGAAATGTTACAAGGTGACAAATTAAAGTCGTGTTTAAATTAATCAGTATGTTTCTAGGCGATGGGTCACAAGATGACATAGGTGTTTCAACAATATGGGGCGGGTGTTCCAACTCGTCCTCGGAGTCGGATAGTAAGATAATCAGTGGGGTCGGCAGACTGTGACAAATTTTAATGTTATGTGTTTGGTATATGTTAAAATCATGAAAAATGTTTTAAAAGACCATTGTATCTAATCACGATTGTCTTGGGGAAACGTTTTGAGACATTTAGTCACATACAGTCTTAGAAAAGTTCTAATATTTTATATAAATAATCTTTTATATAAGACAAATAGGAAATTATACGTAAACTTGGCAAAATTAAATGTAAGGCAAGTAAACTCAAGGACAAAAATAATTCCGAGGCAATAAATCATGTATAGGCAATTTAGTAACGCACATATAAGGCACAAGTAAAATGAAATTATGGGAAAGAGAAAATCATATAGTAAATTATATAAACGGTTAATAGTCTAGCCCTATATGCAACTAGTCTCCAGTAATCTGTCTTGATACGAATCTGTCAACACCCCCTAAATTGTGTCTGCAGTAGAAATAGGTAACGAGGGGTGTGGCATCATAAATACACAAATCTACAAAGTTCAATGAGTAAACCAACTATAATGGAGGTTTTGATATAATAATTACATCGTTCACGGCATTAAATTTAAGTAAACATATGTTTTACATAAGTTCAAATTTTCAGTTCGTGATAGCGGAAGTAATTAAGAAATAAGTTTTTATATGACAAGAGTATAATGATAGATGTTCTTGAAAAATGCCATTATGCATGGGACTCCAAATAGCACTTCAAATGGCCTAAAGAGTTAAGCACCAGAGAAATACATGCTTTAAACGTTAACAATATTATGGTGGGGGGGGGGGAGTTCATTTGGTTTAAGTAAAGCATTAAGTTTGGACCATAAGTTTTATAAAATGTGACTATTGTAACACCATACAATACCCACAAATCAGTATTTACGATCTGCCACTAGCTTATGAATAACCGAAGCTAAACATATTAATCGTTAGCAAATAAATGCCATGTAAAGCTTGCCCAATTAGGTGTCCATTAAGACCACCTAGGAAATACGACATTGATATACGTCTGTTTACCAGACATTCGGTCAAGTAAGCATCCTTCAAATCGGGACGAGGCATTATCTCTGCACTCTATAGATCTATTATACGCTCTCGCAGCTTTCACAACATGTAATTAAAGGTCATGTGGATAGTGAGCATAATGAGTTATCGGTTCTTTGGGCTATCTTCGTAAAAAATCTAAGTAAAGTAATTGCGTCCTAAAGAAAACGAGCTTTTGTATCTCAACCCGAGTTTTGTAAAGTATTCGTAAAAACGAGTAAAAGTGGGGCTATAAACTCACCTTAAGCAAAGATATGAAGCGAGATAAATCAACGAACGTAGAACATGGACGAAAAGTTGTACTAATGCGTCCTAATAATGATTGCACACTTAGCCTTAGGATGTATGCAAAATAATAGTAAATCGATGCATATGATATGTTTTTAGAAGTTATATCACCGCAAACTGTTTGTTGTTTAGTTTTATAAGTCAAAACAACGATTACGTTAAGTTCGCCATTTCCATTAACTTATTATATATATTACGACCGTTTATAAGTTATCAACTTTAATAAACCCTCTAACGCTTAATGTTTTAGATAGTTTCTAACGCATATAGATAATATATAAGTGTTATTTGCTAAGGATTTTATAGCTAAAACAGACTCGAAAGTGCTCGAAAATCTCATTTTATATTTCTAATAGCTCACTTTTACTTAGTAACATTTCCAGATTTAGTCTGACTTTAGAAGGGCGTATCTCCTTCGTTATAAGTATTCACGGGTTGATCGAAAGCTACGTCTCAAGGAACAATCATGTTCTGCAAGTTTTCTTCTATAAATTTTGCCGGACTCGGACCCGAAATGGGTCAAAATATGAATTAAAAATCTGGATAGAATGTGTCCAAAATACTTTTGAGCTGGGAAAAATACTAGTGTTTCGCCAAACTTTAAAAGGCCATATCTCACTCGTTTTAAGTCTGATTTTTACGTTCTTTATATCCAAATCTTCGTATTAAAGTATACTAACATATTTTTAAGGTCTGGACTTCTCAAAATGATATTAACGACCCATTATGTCTAGTTTAAATTTTGAATAGAATGTTACTTTTACCAAAACTCTACACAAAATCATCCACAACATCAACAAAACCCTTTTTCTATCTTAACCCTTCCACCAATGATACACTCAACACAACAACATCAAAACTAACTTAACTCTTCCACCAATTTTTTGCAAGAACCCTAATAACTATTAACAACATATTTAACCACTAATCTAAACCTAAACTACAATAACAATAACATTAAGTGCAAGAACATAAATAAAATACTTTCATCATCAAAACTCACTTGATTACTTCATAAAAACATGTCACAAACATATGGGTGATACTTTTTAAATGAAAAGATGCATAAATAAATCAAGAAGTAAGAAAAATCAAAGAAGATGTAGAAAGGTTGGCTTACAAATAAAAGAACAAAGTTTGAAACCCTAGATCTAAGAAAAGAAACCAAGACCTTGTAAAACCTCCAAAATATTTATGGAACCCTGACACTTCGGATTTGAAACCTTAAGATATTAAAGGAAAAGAACTAGAATCATTCATGAATAAACCTTTTGAAAAAGAAACTTGTAACCTTGGAAATGAGTTGGTAAAGTTCAAAAGTGGTGGTTGTATGGTGATGGTGGTTGTGTCCGTGGGTAGGGAGAAAAGAGGAAGAGAGTTTGTGGTGTTTTGTGTGTTAGTGAAATAAGGATGGGACCCTAGTTGGTGAAAGTGGTAGTTTATATAGTAAGGTTTTTAGGTTAGGAACCTTAGCTTAGGTTAGGATCAAGACCAACTTGGTTTGGGTCCTCCTTGTTAGTCGTGGGTCAAAGGGGTCAAAGGGAGGATGTGCAAGATTGAGCTAAGAGGGACTAATAAACATAATTAACAATTAACTTGTCAAATAAGCTAAAATAAGCCATGTAGTGCAAGTATAGATTCAAACTATGCATGGCTGATTGAAGTAAAGGTGACAAAGCAAGGATAGTGACTTGTGAGGAGGTTGTTTTCATGCACTTACACATCTCATCCTTTTATTTATAAGTGTAACTAAGATTTGTGGTAGCGCTGAGGAGGGGGTACATGAAACTTTCAAATTTTGTATTTAGGAAATACAATGGAATATCTTATGAGAATTACATGCAAAAGGTGGTGATTTTACGGGTTACTTGCATGCACGATCGACAATGTACGAGTTTAATGTAAAAAATCTATAAACATAAGTGCACTATGACTATGTAACACTTTGATTGATCGTAAACATGTTTAATATGAGTTGGACTTTTAATTAGTCCATTGTCAGAAACGCATCAAGGACATTTTTTTGTATACGATTGACAATTTCTCGGTTTAAGTCTTTGTGACAACGAACAAATATAGTGAAATAATGAAGTTAAATTATAAAATATTAAACTATGTGAAATTGCGAATTGTCCACATATGTTGAAAAAACACATCACAAGTTAAGAAAGACAAGTCGTGCTATGTTTGGCAAGCAATCCATTCCATAAAAGTTTTGGTGTCATGCACTAGATACGGCAACTTACATATTGAATAGGGTTTATATTAATAAAATTCATTAATAAAACACCCTACGAAATCCTTAGAAATAGAAAGCCATCATTAGAGTACTTTTGGTCTCTTGGTTGTAATTAATTTATACTTAACACTAAAGGTACATCTCACATTCTTGACCCCCAAAGTCTTACGAGACGTGTTTTTAGGAATCTCTTCAAACTAGTAAGAATTACATAGTGCTTAAAAAGAAAACAATGAGAATTGAGGAATCTCTCAATGTTACCTAGCCTATGTCATCTCCTCGATACAAGATGATAGGATCATTGAACCTGTAGTTTAAAATCTGGTTAGGTCTCCGTCATTAGAAGCTAATGCCTCGGAGCCCGGTTATCCTAAGAGTCTAAAATAAAATAAAGGTCATCCAATAGAACAAGTAATTGGTGAGTTAAATGAGAGGACACTTAGGTCTAAGACTAAACAAGCTTAGAATTTTCGCATGATATTTTCCAAAGTCTAAGTTGCACGAGTCTAGTTGAGGTTGTTAATGGTTGACATGCACCATAGGATATTGTTTTGAGTAACTAAGGGGTCAAAGGCTTATGGGTAGATAAGATGTATATGAGGAAGTTTGGCATAC
Source organism: Tanacetum coccineum (assembly GCA_026074375.1). Taxonomy (NCBI): domain Eukaryota; kingdom Viridiplantae; phylum Streptophyta; class Magnoliopsida; order Asterales; family Asteraceae; genus Tanacetum; species Tanacetum coccineum. Next base: position 11,388 of record BQNB010115105.1, read on the forward strand.
ACCATTAGAGATACATTATGCTCTTAGAACTTATGTGCATTATGTGCTAGGGCTTATGTGAAAGGATGGGAAGTCCATTTGGAAGTTAAGCAATCATTATTGTTTTAACGCGTAAAGATAGACGTCAATACAGTATTCAAAATATGGTTGACATTCTTGGGATTCTAAATATCAACCTATGGTGTATGAACAAGAAATTTGATCTACATCTTGTCAATATTGTGGTATCATCGTCTCACATATTTAATTGTGTGAAATCAACTTATTCACAACATTGCATGCCCTATTCCCCATGATAGACATGAAAAATTAAATAGACAAATTCATTGACAAATCACTTTGGATCGCATGTCTCCCTTGTGTTAGAAAATGTATGCATTTGTGTAGCTTGTTAATTTTATGCGTTGATTGCATTGCTATTTTGTATTACGGTTAAAAGGAAAATGAGAGAACTTTATGAGAGTGTGTTCAAACCTACTCACATTGTTGAAGAGAATTCTTTTTGAAATATAACTTGGTACGGGGTATTTCATAACATACTAAAATACATAAAGAATAAACATGATAATATAGTTATCCTATCCGAGAAACTATGGAATTAATTCACCATACACTATGGTAGTTAATATTATCAATGTTGACACAACACATCGACCATAATTCCAAGATATTATACTTAACAAAACTTTGCTATTGTATAATGGGTTGTGCATCCGATATGTGTAAATTATCCAAGAAGGATTAAAATACACATTGAAGTAGGTTTGATAACGTTGGACCACTAATCCGAGATCCTAAGTATTTTTCTTGTAACACAATGAAAATAAAGTTATCATTTCCGAAAATCCAAGATGATGATTAAGGATCTCTACACAACAAACCGCAATGGAAATATCATGCATGGCTAAACAAATTATGGTGCATGCATGCATAATTGTAGGATCTAGTTTGTGTAACTTAATCATCCCTTCTCAACCAAATCCTAAATCAATCTAAACTAAAATATCAAACTAAGCACAACTCTCAAACAAGAATAATAAGTATATATGTCATAAACTAGATCTAATATCCACAAGATAAAGTATGTAACCATTAAACATTAAGGAATATAATCATGATTAAAAGGATTTAATAAGCACAAATCTCAAATCATCTTAAGAAAGATCTAAGAAGGAAAATAAAGTCTCACTTTTGATCATAAATTCAAAAGAAATGAATGGTGCTTCCAGACAATCAAATTGGCTCTCGTAATAACATGCTTGATGACAAGATATTTAAAAACTCAAGCAATAACTCCGACTTCAATGTGGAATTGTACCTTAATGATGAAGAAGATAACGGTGATAATGTGGTCATTCCTCAAAATCCAAGTGAGGAAATGAGAACTAGGATTTACAATACTGTGATTCCCCCTTCTCAAATAAGAGTGATTAAGGACGATAAGATTTGGGATAAGATAGGGAATCCCCTAAGCCCAAATCACATTAAGCGTGGCTATTCTATTTGTTGTGAAAACACGAGAAAAATATGATCAACTCAATCAAAGACCTTAGAGAAGAAAATAAGGATATGTTCTCATCTATTAATGAGGCAATAAAACTCATGCTAGCCGTTGCTACCAACATGAGTTGTGTCATTAAGAACGACACTAGGAAGGAAGGATTAAAGGATAATCTTAAGGAGTAGGATGCTTTGAAAGGTATTCGATATGGTTGTAACTCTAAATGTTAAACTTATGTATGTCTTAATAATATGTGTTTTGCTTGTGTGCTTATTACCTCTATTATGCTCAACAAAAAGTAAAATGAGTCATGATTATAATGATTGAACTCATCTATGTTTTCAAGTCTCCAAATAGTAAGCTAACCCATGTTGGAGTTTTACATGTGTATATGTTTGTTACTTGTGTTGTTTTGTGCTTGCTTGTTGCTAGTTTTAGCCAAGAACACTTCGAAGGCAATGCTCTTAACCCATGAATCCCCACCTTGGAACAAGGGGAGAAACGATATAGGGGAGCATATGTCATGATATCTACTCTCTACCTATACAAAGATATCAACCTTCCAATAAAAGACCAAGATCCTGCCTTTTTGATTTGACAAAAGGGGGAGAAGAAAAGCAAAGCAAGATGCTTATTATGGATCGGGGGAGAATGCTAGTATAGCTAGCAATTACGGAAGCAAAGAGCTATAGTGTACATGGGAGTAGAAAAGCTATGAAAGACTCATAAGGTGAAGACAATGTTTAAGCTTCACCAAATTACAAGGCCAAGATCAAGACGCAAGCTACATCAATGACGGTCTTTATCTTCGCTAAGTTTGTAATTTTATTTGCTTTCTAAAATTTTATTTATCATCATAAAAAAGGGGGATATTGTTGGTGCAACATTGACTATGATCTCCTTTATGTTGTAACGATGAAAAATAAACATTTGCAAAACGTAAAATAACAAACGATAGACAAAATCCTTAAAACTAAATTTTTGCATCTGGCGCGCTGGGCACGCGGCTAGCGCGCCACTTGCGGTATCCCTTTTTATGGATTTGATTTTGTCGGCATTACTCTTACCCGACACATGTGGAAACTTCAATAAAGGTATGTATATAATATTTGAGCATTTAAAAACACTCCAAATGAGATCTAGACTTAGAGAGGAGCAAAAACGAATCCTCCCGTTTTTCAACATAACGCCAACTTAAATCTTTTATTAAACGTCTCTAGCCAAGGCCAAAACTTCTTTCTAAACATAGTATGAACTTACTTTCAACATACCATCAAACGAAATTGTTCATTTGACCATACTCCAGAATTACGTTGTTCCTAATCACATAACGAGTTTTACTCCCTTATTGGTCAAACTAAGTCAAAGGCCACTTTGCGTAAATGCATCCTTTCCCATTATGGGATATGCTTTACTTGAGATACAAAACACTTAGCTTGTTTGCATCAAGATGATTAGTGATCAAATCCATTATTGATTATCATGGATTAAAGTCTAAATGACTAATTGAATTTGTGGTATTTAGAGGTTAATCATAATTTGAAGTTATCTTACCTCATTCCCTATAAAAATTTTTATACAAAACATCACACATGTATTTCCTCCATGGTACATAGATGTCTTACAAACTCTAATGCCTCTCTATACAATACTTCTATACCACACTCCCTATAATACATTCCTTCTAATCATTTGTTAACCTCTTTCCCAAAAAATTATTAAACACTCCTTCTACACAATCCTACAACACATCCCTCCTAATCATTTGTCAAACTCTTCTTACCCAACAAATGATTATATCCTTCTAGACACTTTAATCACTTCTTCTACACAATCCTACAACACATCCTTCCTAATTATTTGTTTATCCTTTTTACCCAACAAATGATTATATCCTTCACACACACTCTAAACATTCCTTTTCTCAAACTATCCTATAATCACATATGTCCACTCTCTTCTCTCTAATTGGCAATGTGATTATAAACCCAAATTAATCCTTTGGTTTCATTCTAATCATCATCATCTTCATACTTCTCATCTTCAAACCATCTTCAAGCTTAAACTCTTCTTCACTCCAACCTTCCCCAAATAATACCCACATGAGACAACTCACATTCTCTTACATCATTGTAGCTTATGTACTTCATGTGACCCTAACATTCTAACATAGTCTCCTTCACATCACATCAAAACATTTCCCACCACATATCTTATATTCACATTCTTTCTTACAAACCCATTTGAATTTCATACACACACACTATATCATCCTTTCCTTTGATCTTACCACTTCATCAATCTAACTTACCTCACTCTCTTCTCCTCCTTTGGATTGAAACTCAAACTAACACAACAAACACACTTCACACTTTAAACAAACACACTTATCTATCCACCCTTGATCTTGCCACCTCACCTATTCAAGTTACTTCCTCACCATCTCATCTCTACCCTTCATTTTAAATAAGATCAAGAGGCTCATTTCCATCCATCACCATCACATCATGCCAACTCATCTACACCTCATTCTTATCTACACCTTTAATTCGGACATGTGCCTATAAGATTTGAAATTCAAATTTCACTTCTTTCCCCTATAACATCCACCATTTATCTCCAAGTTTATAATATTATTGGAATATTCCCTTGTATCTGAACTATACTTTCAAACAATTAGTAAGATCCTAACTAAGCTAGTTGCATTTTGAGAAATACTTAATCTACCCTTGTCTGATAGTTCTTCTCTTTTTTTGATATCAGACAAACAAAAGTCTTTTAAATACTTCACAAATGCTTTTATCAAATGGCTATTTGAGTTGGTTGACCTTGAGTGTAATAATGATTGAAAGGTCATAGCGTAAAATACAATTGGGGGTTTAACAAGAGTAGGTAGTTAAAAAGCCAAAACCCTAAAAAAATGGGTCCGGGTCTCTAGCGCGCTGGCCACGCGCTGACATGCGGCCAACGCACCACATGCAAAAATTTTTTACCACATTTAGGTTCTTGGCCTAAAGAATACCCCCTCTTGGACTTTTGTAATTTCTCACATATTGGCCAACATCTTTCCCTCTTTTCTCTTCTCCTATCCTGTAAATCTAACATCTAAGTGTTCCAAACTTCTCATCTCATCATTCTATTGAAGTGAACACATCTTCGCAAGAGAGCCAAACAAGTACCTAATCCATACTGTGCGTTTTGTCGAGGGTCTTCTTTCTTATACCATTTCTTTGATATCGTCTCTGATGGTTAGTTGAAATTGGTTCATCTATTCTATCATTCCTTCAATCAATTATAAGGGTAGATCTTGTGTTCGAGATATCCAAGCCTATATCATTAAGATCTAGTTTGGGGTTAGGGGTAAGCTCTAAAGGTGAATCCCTTTGTGTTATATGATAAGTCTCCTCTCACTCTCTCTCTCTCCTCTTTCTCTCTCTCTCTCTCTCTCTCTCTCTCTCTCTCTCTTATATATATTTGTATCGTATATATATATATATATATATATATATATATATATATATATATATATATATACTTATTGATTCTTTGCTAAGTAGATCATCACACCACTCGGCTCTTTTGAGACTTGAAGTTTTATAAACTTCAAAGAAGTCAAAAAGACCGTATTCACCCCTCTACGGTCTACATAAGAAGGTAAGGCGAAAGTGACGTAGGAAACTGATATGTAAGCCAAATCTAAAAGTGGTCTCGGGATCTTAGGGGGCTTTGATGAATTTAATTTTAGCTTCTTATGGCACTCATATTTGGATTATCTTGACTCATAAAGAATCTTTATAGGTTACATGGATTCATGCTTACAAGCTTGATGGCCAAAGTTTTTGGGTTGTCCCGTGTACGGCTAATATGAGTTGGGGATGGCAGAAATTACTATCGATTCGTTCTACCATTCGTCCTTTTATTTGGCACACGATACACAAATATAAATCTACTTCTATATGTTTTTTAGCACATGGGATAAAATGTTCCCTTTTCAAAACGTGTGTTGACTACTAGAATATTACATGTTTCGGGTTTTCTGTTACTGATTCGGTTTATGATCTTATTGATAATGGTACCTGAAGATGGCCTCCTGATTAGTTTACTAGTTATTCGGAATTAACTCAACTTCATGTTTCATTGTTACATGATGATCGTGATGAATAGCCTTCTCTGATGGGAAGCTTAGCTTTTTGAGTTTCTCTGCATGAGAGGCCATTCGAGAGAAGGGATAATTAGGTTACTTGTATTGATATATGTGGTTTCCGCATTACATGCCTTGGCATGCATTCCATATGTGCTTTGTAGTCAACCAAGAAGCTGAAGACGCGAGACCTGCTAGACAAAGGAATGTTGTACCTAGATCAACTTAAACCTGCTTGTGTCCTTTTTGCGATGATGTTCCAGATACCCAATTTGTTCTTTATATGTCCATTTTCTATGAGGGTTTGGTTAAAGGTTTGTGTTCTCTCTGGTATGCACGCTATTCCTCTAAAAATGGCTGATGTAGTCTCGTACCTTACTCCTATCTCCAAAGAAGATCAGTGACAATGTTTATCTCAATAATGCTTCTGCTGCTATGATTTTTATTACACTTAGCAGGACGTAACTCAAGATTGTTTAATAAATAAATCAGTGTTTGCTACTCAACTTTGATGAGTTGTACAAATGTTCGGCTCAACTTGTAACATCTTCCGATTTTGAAATCGTCATCCAAGCTCAGATACTATTAGATTAAATGGAAGATCCCCAAGATAACGTATGGTTCAAGACAGATTTCCATTAAAGAGTTTGTACTCTTTTTTCCTTACCAAGTTTTTTCCTTGGGTTTATTTCTTGTAATGTATTAAGGAGGCAGAACCATTTGGTATCTTACGCTCCCCGTATGTTGATGTTGATTTGTTTTGGAGAGTTATGAGTATTGGTGTATGGAGTCCTCCTGGAGTTTTGCACGGTCCGCTTTGTCAGTGTCTAGTTGTTTGGATTATGGTTAGATTGGTATAGCTAAAGTTGTTTGCGTTTATGGCATGTCATAAACACTTTTTATTTCGTGGTTATCAAGCATAGCTTGAGGTCAATGTGGTACTTCAGCCACATTTCATTTGTATTTAATTTTTCTTGTGAGTAATACATTTTATCGACGTAACCCTTTAATAAATGAAAAAAAAAGATAAATCGGGTATGATTTGATATATGTAAATTTCCAGGTAATTATAATAGAAAATGTTTTTAAAAAAAAATAAAACAAAGATATTGATTTTTAGCATCAAGCATTTCTTAGAATAGGTAAATGATAATGAAATATTAAAAACGGTAAAAGTTTACTTCAGACCACGAAATCATGATACATTTTGACGTATACACCCTCAAAGTTATTTTATTCTTCTCATTTTCATCATTTGATTTTTCACCCTTTATATCAATAATATAATATTATTCTATTCACATTATATTAATGAGCATGTACTTCTTCCTACTTTACTTCAAACCCATGTTCTTTCCCATCCTTCTTTGGCGTCGCTTATAACCATTAAATTAACAATATCATGTTCCCTAAACTTTTCTGAACTTTATGGGATTCCGCGTCCTCCTGATCATATTAACTGAACTAGCAGGGGCGGAGTCAGGAGCATTTTCAAGGTGGTTCCTTTAGCTACGTGAAGAAAAAAACTCAATTTGTCAACATGTCAACCGATCAGGTCAGGTCAAATCGGGTCGGTCCAGACATGATATAACATATAAAGTTTCTGGACAAAAAGGGGTTACTGTAAATGTGTAGTGTCCTTTTGAACGAGTTAACTAAAGAATAGTTATTAAAAAAATAAGTGGAGGATGATATTTACATGAATTATTATAGCAACTACAAAAATTGATTCATATTTCAAAAAAGAACAAAAATAACATTCATCCATATTTCACAAAAACTTGATCAAAATTATAGAAAAGAATTGCATTATTCAAACTAAAGGGTGTGAACCAGTATTATTACTAGCTTTAAACTGTAAAGCCTACTTTTATTTATTTTACACGCACACAAGTGATAGAATAATATAATTATTTAGCATCTCATTTAATCTTTTCTATCTCTTCTTTTCTGTATCATCTCCTCCATCAGAAAACAAGCCATTATCATCAAGAATTCTATTCCATTTTTCTTTTTATCTTTAATCAACTTTACCCTAAGGTGGTTCCTAACATAATGGAGGCTTTACCAACTTACTGATTAATAGAAATTCATATACTAGTAGTCCACGCCCACTTAACTACCTATGGAAACAGGACGTTATGTGTAATCCTAAGTCACCGACTTAGTCTACCTATCCACTTAACCATAGATCGAAACATGGCTTTCTATTGGTGGTCCTAGTATTCTAGTTATATGAATAAGCAGTATATGCTTCTATCCCGAACTCTTAGCCTATGCCCAAACAACATTGAAGATGCAGCGCATTAAATATGTAGGACTAGACCCAGTTGAATGATAGGGAAAACACATAATTAAGCACATAAACGGGTATGAAGTGATAAACATAATCAACATGCAACGAATAAAAAACAATCAATATAAAGACAAATCAAAACATTATATTATCATAAACATGGCTAATACCTAAAGGTATTAGCCGATAGTCATTGTAACAATACATGAAATCATAGATGAACGATTAAACATAATGTTAACCGAAGGCGTATAGTGGAGTGTAGAGATTACAAGAGTTTTCCTATTGATTAGACCACTTTATAGGACCTTCATGGCTTCATAGATCTTCTAAAAATCGGACTTGGTGGTAAAAAGCATACCTAAAATCGTATTTAGGGTTTGGTATTTATAGAGTCTGAAAAAGGGTCAATACGTCGTATCGGGCGATGTGGGATATGGCGTATTGGGGATTTTTTGGAGTAGGGACAACGTTCGATATCGTCCAGAATATTTTGTTACTTTATATTGAATACGGCGTATTGGACTTTATATCTTTGTGGTTTCTTGTGAAGTGCAGGCACGGATACTCCGTATCTTCTTTGATGGATACGACGTATTGGTTGTCAGAACAGTATTCTTTATATTTCTTCATTTAAGCTCCAGAATGCGTGCCTTTTAGCTAATCTTCACCAAGTACTCCATAATTACTACAATTCTCAAATACAAACAATTAAGTAACAATTCTTTGCAATAATTATACAAAATGGGTTAATTACATGGGATAAATGATGCTATAAAAGTGATGTTATTTGATGTCATCATGTACTTTCGTAACGTTACTGTTAAATGATTTGGCATTTACTATCCCTTTGTTTTTGATACCGTGTTAAAAATAGATATGGATCTAAGTCATTCCATTCTTTAATGATTCTGTTTCTCATATATGTAAATTAATCTAGATTATCAAAAGTCATTAAGACTCTTCTACATGAGCTTTTAGGTGTGGCCACACATACATCTTATTAGCTCTATGAGGGGCCCAATGGCATCATTCTTCAACTATTGAAGGAACAGATTCTTTATTGACTACAAGTGTCATGTCACGTGCTTCATAATTACTTCTGAAAATAGTCCTTATTAGCTACCTTATTTAGGATAACCGAAACTAAATCAAGAAGAACAATCCACACATGCACGACCTACTTGCATCTCAAGTCTAAGGATTTAGTAAACAAAAGCACTTACAAGATTCACTTAATGAGGCTGATCCATAAAGTAATAATCTTGTTAATTGGGGAAGTCCAATATTCATCTTATGAATATCATGTGAGTTTGGCAGACACATTTTTAATATCCAATATATCATCAATCACTTAGATTTGTCTTAATTTAACAATATTCCCATATTGTTAATCGACAACGGACTAATTTAGAATAATAAATATTATTCACGGATTAAACATGCAAATATAGGACACAATTTATATTAAATATAACTTCATACCGCGTATCTTTATCATTAATAAAATTGTCTTAACATCCCTTATCCAAATACTAAACACAGATCTACATGAAACTACTAGCTAAACGAAGTCCCATGCTCCTAGCATGTTGAGTAAGCTTTCCTTTTGGTAAAGCCTTCGTAAAAGGATCTGCTAGATTGTCATCTGTGTGAACTTTAAGAAGATTAATTTTGCCCAGTTCAATACTCTGGCGAACATAATGGTATCTTCTATGGTAGTGTCTGGCACCCCTCTGACCCCCGGTTTGTTGGCAATAAGAAGTGCAGCTGAATTATCGCAAAACATCTTAATAGGTTTGTTTATTGTTGGTACTATACCAAGCATAAAATAAACTTCCTAATCCAAACAGCTTACATTGCAGCTTTTGAAGCAGCTATGTTATTCAGCTTATGTAGCAGACATTGCAGTAGTACTTTGCTTGGAGCTTTTCTAGTCTACTGCGCCTTTGTTCAAAACGGAGACGTATCCTGTCTGAGACTTAATGTCATCTCTATTAGTCTCAAATCCATCATTGCAATATCAATTAACTCTAAGTTCAGCTTCAGGATTTCCTTAATAAACCAAGAACACATCTTTAGTATTTCTTGAATACTTAGTAGTCCAGTGTGGTTCTCCTGGATTTTGTTAAAAACGGCTTGTTATGTTTTGCGTGAATGCAACATCAGGTCTAGTGAATCTAACCGCATACATAATGGAACCTACAGCCGAAGCATAAGGTACATTTTGCATATGCTTCACCTCTTCAGGTGTTGAAGCACCTTGTATTTTATTCAAGTCAAATCTTTCTTGCATGGAG
>BQNB010115106.1:5932-21624 GCA_026074375.1 Tanacetum coccineum
CAATGGAATCAAAACCTACAAAAAGCATGAGAATGGCTCATATCACATAAAGAATGAAATTACCTTGTGAAATTGCACAATATAGTGTGGATTAGTCATGTTTATGAATGCATATCGCATATTGCATTTATTCTGTTAAAGATCAAGAATAAGATTACACCTGGTAAAAAGTATAACATAAGAAAAAAAATGAAGTGATACTTACCTTGAAGTCAAGAGGCAGATAAATGAAATCATAAGTGCCTTGATTATGTTCATTGATTGCAGATAACAGCATTGCTGAGTTGTGCATGTAGAAATAGAACTTGATTTTATAGATGCAATACCAGAGGATAGCTAAAACCAAATACAGAATGAGATCACATATACAGATATCAACATACTTATTAGGAATGTTTTTTATCATCAGTGTTGTCCGACAGTCTTCCCCACGCAATACCCGTTCAATATCCAGTTCATACTTTTTCTCATCTGCGTGACAGGAATTATTTTCATGCCTGCCATGATTATTTCTTCTAACTCGGTTCCTTGGCTTTCCTAAAGAGTGGTGTGAGGCAGTTCCTTGATCCCTTTCAGAAGACTTATGGCACGATTTAGATGATGATCCTGGAAGGAGCTAGAGCAGTTTAATGTTTGATGAAGTCCACCAAACCCTAACCTACCAACTCTTGGGGAGCCTGTCAAGACCAAGAAAAAAATTATAGAACCAAGTCATTTATGGTGCTCCTAGAAAATATTTCAGAACAAATCAATTATAGTACTCGTCATAAATATATTACCGGGCAAATTGCATAAAAGAGTTGCAAAATTTGATATCATTTCTGTTTGAGGTAACCATTTTTGTTTTTACACATAAAAAGTTGACAAACTTTTGAATAGATTGACAAAAAACCTCTGAACTTTTTCTTGAAGCGGCTTCTGAAAAAACAGCAAACTTAGAAAATTATCCTAAATGAATACTTTATGAAAGTTGGAAACCTTTTTTTTTGGTGAAATCAAAGTTGGTTACTGGTATGTGCTTAATTACACATACCATTTTCCATTAAAACCAGACTTAATTGACCAAAAACATATCAAAAATACATTGTATTTGTATGTTTTCACTTATATTGTGCAGAAAACGGATATTCGATAAAAGGACAAAAAATCAAGCCAAAACGGACAAAACCGAGGACGGAATGAAAGAGCAGTCAAGGCCAAAGTCAACCCCGACAAAGTCAAAGGTCAAAGTCAAAGCCGAAACCGAAGAAATGTTAAATGGGCCCACCCGTACCCATCTAATGGGCCGGGTCAACCCATTTAAACATTATGAAGACCAAATGGGCCCAAATACCTTTTATATATCAAACCGACCCAAAAACCTATTATATATCAAACTGGCCCAAAATTTCATTTAACCACCGTTAGTCCTTTAACTCCTAACACTGTTAAGACCCAAGGACTGTGGGTGCAACAAGTAAATACAACTTGAGGGACTGATGTTGTTAAGTCTTAAAAATTTCATTTCACCATAAGGACTTAACTTGTAAACACTCCATAAACCTTGAGGGGCCAAATTTGCCTAGTCCCATAAACAATTACACCGCATGGACTTTTGGTGCAAACAACTTATACAACTTGGGGGACTTAATTTGCCAATCCACAAAACTTTTACCCTGCACCCAATTAAAACCAAAATTCCCGCCAACAAGTACTGTTTGTCATCACACACGTTTTGTGTATCTTACCCTGCAACAAGAATACAAAACCTCACCCCACTCCAAACCTATCACCCTCCAAACCTCACCCCACCTCACTAAAGTCCATTTTGTTAGCCTTAATTTTATATAAGTCGAACAAGAATGTTATCGGTCTTATTAGTCATAATTAGTCTTGTTAAGTAATAGGCTAGTCGGGTTCAACGGGCTTGGATTGTAATCTAATATTGTCCGTGTTTCGGGCTCAAAGCCCAAGTTTAGCCAAGCCCGGCCCAAGTAGAAAAGCCCACATGCCACTCATGGCTCAAGGGTATAAATAGAACCCTCTCCACACATGGAGAGGGTGTTGGTTACCATTTGCATAGTTTGTGTGTGTGTGTAATCTTCCACCTCTCTAGTTTCTCTCTAATAAATCTTCCAACTTTTCTTTTTTTCTAAGTTAATGAAAATTTTAAGTCTCCTTTAAATTCTGTCATTTACATTGCTTGTCCTTTTAATATTGTCATTAATCTCTTGTATAAGCTTTTGGTCCAATTCAAAGCTTATTGAAAAGCTTGTTTGCATTTTCTGTCAAGAAATCAAAAATACCAAAAATCACAAAAAGATTCTATCAAGAAAAGCAATGGAGCATGGTGTATTGTGGATGGCTATGGTTTAGAGCTTCATGGGAAGCACATAGGTTTGTTTTGAACTGATTTGGGTCCTTGAATCATTCTCAAAAGCTTAGACACTTATGAGTTTCTCATTTTTCATTTTGTTTTAGCTTATTACTGTAGCACTTCTTATTGTGCTTAATTCCTGCTTATTGTTGCTTATTTAAGTTGTTTGTTGCTTTTTTATGCCTTTTATAGCTTACATCCATTTTATTTATAAAGTTTCTTGTTCGAACACGCCATTTAGCTAAACTGCGAATTTGCTTAGATAACAGCTATTTTTGCTTTAATAAATGTCTGTAACAAATGCTTGGTATTAGATGTTTGCTATCTATCTTTAAAAAGTTTGCTTAGATTTTTACAAAATTAGTTTTAAAAAGGGTTTTATAAACTTAAAGGGGTGTTTGGTTCAAGACTGAAAATGGGTCAAAATAGGTTTTTAAACCTTTAGGTCATTCACAAAACTTTGACAAGCCTTATTTAGTAACTTTAAACAGTTTTTAAAAATTTTCATTATGTAAAATTCATTTTCAAGGTATTTAGTAAGCATGGTTTAAATCTGTGGGTTTTAAGATTTGTAGTTTAGCTTAATCATTTAGCAGTAATAAGTATAACTAGCAGCACTAATTATACTTACCAATAGAAATTTAGCCCAACAGCACTAACTTGAATTTCATCCTTAGCAGCTTTTCCTTCCATTCAAATTATCATTTGTGTATAATCCGTTGCATATTAACACAATTAACCTCCCCTTAATCAATACATTCGAGGTTAAGCATTCCAATACTTGCAATCAGATACTAAAATCTGCTAACATCAAATGCTTTTGTGAGCAAATCTGTAACATTCTGATCTGTGTGAATCTTTATCATCTAAATAAGCTTATTTTCATTGGAATCTCTGATAAAGTGATGCCTAATCTCAACGTGCTTTGTCTTTGAGTAAAAAACAGGGTTCTTCACTATGCAGATAGTACTCTCATTATCAATATGAATCTTAGTCTGCATAAAGTTATATCCATAATCCAGCAATTGATTTTGGATCCAAAGCACCTGTCCACAACAATTGGAAGCAGCTATATACTCAGCTTTAATTATAGAATTAGCAACCACAGTCTGCTTCTTACATTGCCATGAAATCAACATGCACCCTAGGAACTGACAACCTCCTGTTATGGATTTCCTATCTAAACTTGCTCCTGCATATTCACTGTCAGTATATGCCACCAAATCAAAAGGTGAATCCTTAGGATACCAAAGGCCCAACTTAGGTTGACCTTTTAAGTATATAAAGATCCTTTTCATAGCATGAAGATGTGAAAACATTAGGATTGACTGGAATCTTTTGGCCAAGCACATACTGTCAAACATATATCAAGGCCTCGAAAGAAGTTAGATACAATCATTGAATCCAATCATTAATCTATATAAATGTTCATATACATCTTTACCATCTGCATCTTTGAGCAAAGCCTTTTGAGTTTCCATAGGTGTTCTTGCTGTCTTGATATCACTAAAACCAAACTTGTTCAAAATCTCATTCACATACTTGTCTTGACTAATGAGAATCCCTTCTTCCTTCTGCTTCACTTGCAGACCTAAGAAAAATATGAGCTCTCCCATAGAACTCATCTGGAACTTCTTATGCATCATCTTCTCAAACTCATTACACATCTTCTTCCTTGTAGACCTAAAAATGATATCATCAACATATACTTGAACTAGACAAATATAACTTTTTAACCCTTTGATAAACAAAGTCTTGTCTATCTTTCCTCTCTGAAACCCATTGTCCAACAAATAAGTTGACAAGGTTTCATACCAAGCTCTAGGAGCTTGATGCAATCCATAAAGTGCCTTTTCTACTTTGTATACTCTGTCTGGAAAGTATGGATCTTCAAAACCAGGTGGCTGACACACATAGACTTCCTCTTCAATCTTACGATAAAGAAAAGCACTCTTGACATCCATCTGATACACTACAAAGTCTTTAAATGAGGCATAGGCTAAAAATAGCCTAATTGCTTCAATTCTGGCAACAGGAGAAAAAACCTCATCATAGTTTATTCCTTCTTCTTGTATGTATCCTTGTGAAACCAATCTTTCTTTATTTTTAATCACAATGCCTCTTTCATCCTTCTTGTTACTGAAAACCCATTTAGTCGTAATAGCTCTTTTTCCATTAGGTAACTCCACCAAGGTCCAAACTTCTTGTAACATTATTGTAGAAGCTCATCCTGCATAGCTTCTATCCAACTTGGATCCTTTAGTGCTTGAACTACCTTTTTGGGTTCTTCTTGTGATAAGAGCAAGTAAAAACAAGCGGCAATTTAGACTGTCTTATTTATGGTGTTTCTTCTTTATTCAAGAATAGTTGCTAAGACACCCAAGGTTCCTACAAATTCCTTGTCATTCATCTTGTTTAATTTAAGGTGCTGGATTCAATTTCTCTATTAATTTGTTTCATTGTGATAGGTCTTTGTGTATTCTGTGGTAGGAATAGGATTGGCTTGGAAGTATGTATCCAAATTGTTCATGTCAGCCCCTAAAATATCATCTTTAGCATCACTAAATCTGGCAATTTCTTCTAATTCAGGCATATTTGGATCATCAGCACATCCATAGACTGTATTCTCAGCAACAACATTATCTACTATGCCAACAACATTAATAGTTGGACTAATAGTTTTAATATTATTAGTGTTGTTGACATGTGCATCATTCTCTTAATTTACTCTTGGCTCTATTGTACTTGTAACCTCACTATCCTCATTCCCTGGATCTTCAGCATCCTTCTTTTCCCCCTCCCCTGATGGTTTGAATCCAGCATTAGGAGAATCCATTGAACTAGAAGAGAATGGTGGATCTTGACTCCATAATGGTAGCAATATGTACTCTTTTCCAGGTACTGTCTCCATTCTAGTTTTACCTGCATCATCACATGCTTTTGTACCTGCATTACCATTAGACTGATTTCCTGTAACAACTAGCTTATAATTGATTGAATTTGTTAGAGCATCTATATAAAAAAGACAATTAGGTCCACTTCTTGCAATATTAGGTATATCCTCACTAATCTTAACATACAGGTTCTCTTCTACTATCCTAGTTCTACTGTTGAATACTCTGAATGCTTTGCTATTGGTAGAGTATCCTACAAAGAACCCTTCATCAACCTTTCCATCAAACTTACCTAGGTGATCTATGGTATTAAGGATTGTAAACAGGCCACCCCTACATTGGTCTCATGAAGCTTAAGGCAGGTTTTCTACCTAGAAAGATTTCATAAGGGGTCTTTTTGTGAGGCTTGAATAACTAACAACCTTATTTTGTTTTTTTTTTTTTTTTTTTTTTTTTTTTTTTTTTTTTTTTTTTTTTTGGACACAACAAGTTATATTAACTACTTCAGCCCAAAAAGTTGTTGGCAATTTTAAATCAGCTAGCATAGTCCTAGCAGCCTCTATTAGTGTCTTATTTTTCCTTTCTGCTACTCCATTTTGTTGTGGAGTCCTAGCAACACTAAATTCTCTCTTAATACCCTTCATTTCACAGAACTGATTCATGACTCTATTCTTGAATTCAGTCCCATTATCACAACTAATCACTTTCACCCTAAGGTCTATTAGATTTTATATGCTTGTTATGTATGTTTTAAGGATTTCACTACTTTCATCCTTAGTGTCTAAAAAGAAAACCTAACTAAACCTACTAAAGTCATCTGTGACAACTAGGCAGTACATCGTTTTCATTAAACTCTTTATAAATGTTGGGCCAAATAAGTCCATGTGCAACATTTGTAATGGTTGGCTGATTGAACTGACAATTTTGGACTTACAAGAAGCTTTGTGTTGCTCTCCCTTCTGACAAGCAACACAAGTTTGATTAATTTCAAAAAGTTTTGAAGGTAAGCCTCTTACAAGGTTTCCCCTTACTCGTAATTATTTCATTGTTTTTGAAATTACATGTACCAGCCTCCAATGCCAAAGATTAGATTCCATGCTGGTGTGGTCATTTGCAAGAGACAAGTTATACCATCCAAGAAGTGAACAACATTCTTTAAATCAACATTGTACATGTTATCCTTTCTAGGAACTTTAAGCAAAACATGACTTTCATCAGTTAACTTAAAGTCTAGAGACAAAACAACACATGCGGTATCAGTAAAAAGAACACTATTCTTCTTGTTAAACATTTGTGAGACACTGAAGAGGTTAAACTTTACGTGTCCTTTAACAAATATACACATCTTAAAGTCTAATTTACCAGTTCATATTTAAACTTTCCCAGTAAATTTTCCCCTCCTTTGAATAACCCTCCAAAGGCAAAAATCATCCAGTAATTTCTTCAAAAATCTATAAGATAGGATCTGTTTCCTGTCATGTGCCTAGAGCATCCACTGTCAATCACTCCTTTATCCTTTAAATCTTGCTGTGGATTGCCCTGCACATAATGGTAGGGTTACTTTCTCTCTCTAGAAACTTTCCAACCCACTTCTCTCTTTAGTTCTTGTATAATATCAAAGATTACTAGTATTCTTCAATTCGGATGGATCAATACCACTGGGTATTGAGAGTGATGATTTCGACTCGGAAGTTGACGATAATTCTACTTCCCTTCCCGAGTTCAAATCATTTCATGTTGATTATCCCAATTCGGGAGATTCAACCATTGCTATGGTGGAAGATATTCCCGTTGATGTGCCTAACATTTTGCCCACCTATCCCACCCTTCATATGGATTTCGACTTCATTCCTTCTCATAATGATCTCGGATACGATCTTGATGTTTCTTCTCCTTCCGGAGATAAAAACAAGATTTACGATCTGAGGATATGCATAGAAGTCGAATCCATGAGATTTCTTGCTACTCTTTCTCCCGTGATTGATACTTTACTTCCATTTTCATCCAAAAATAAAGACAAAGTTTACAATCACGGTGTTCTTGCTTCAAAGGAGAAATCTCCTTCTTCTTTATCACATCGGGGCTTTAAAGCTTCCAAGCCTTTTCATCATAAAAGCCCGATGTTGACTCATGGAGCGAACAATCCTAATTGGGGTGTTCGTCATCCCCATTTTTATCCCCCTTGACAAAGCTCAAGTATGGGGGGATCGGGTCAAGCTCAGTGACCTTAAACAAGCGCTTCGTGGGTGGCAACCCATGCTTATCCTAGCATAATCGTAGTAGTAGTATGGTAGTCTAATAGTAATGAATAAGTGTTTTGTTGTTGTGAGAGGCTCGCCTCTTCCATTTTCCGTGCTTTGTTTTTTGTTGTATGTCCAGGATTGCCCGGGTTTTTAAAGCCTCTCGTGCTCACGGGTTTTGTCCTTCGTTCACTAGAGCTTCAAATCCTTAGCTTCATTTTGGGAATCCAATATCCAAATCTTATCGACTAACATTTATCTTTAGCATAATTCATAAACGGCTTTAGTATGACGTAGGTACCCCTTAAAACATTGAGGACAATGTTTCGATCTAGTATGGGGGGATCTTCGATTTGATTGTGCCTGCAGCCGTGTTTTCACGTAACCCTGTTTTTACCACCAAAATTTTAAAAAAATATTGTGATTTTATGCAAAAATTTAAAAAATTCCAAAAATATAATAAGTGTTTTGTCATAATTTTGACTTTCCTGCTGGGTAGAATAAGAATAAATTTTGACTCGATCGAGCATGTTGAGCTCTAGCTTGTTCCTTAACTTTTAGACTAAGCATTCGCGGATCTTTGCGAAGAACGAAAAATGATAGAGTTAAGTATGAGTTAGATGCTAAACAAGGATTAGTTGGAAATCTTAAGAGCTCATAAGTGTAGTTTGTGGCTTTTCTCTCCCATAAGCTTCTAACCGGACTAATAATACATGCTCTCTTCGAAAATTAAACTTAAATCAACAATTTTTGAAGTATAGTCGATATCAATAATTTTAGTTCAAATTTATACTTAAATTTTCTAAAAAGAAATTTTCTCTATATCGTGGTAATATAAAGTGTAAAAAAAAATGAAAAATGAAAAATGTGGTATTAATAATAATCTGTAGGCTGATAAAAGTTTGCTGCATCTTGCCGGCTCACAACCAATGTTACAGTCTTCTAAAGAAGGCCCATAGTGAAAATAATAATCCGAAAAGTTTGCTGCATCTTGCCGGCTCACAACCGATGTTGCAGCCTTCTAAAAGGTCGAGGATTTCAATTGCATCATGGTTATATTAATGTTAAGTGAAATAAATGTGATTTAATAAATATAGGGAAAATCTTTTTTTCTTAAATTTAAATATGCTTTTGAACTAAGACTATTTCATTTAAGTTGTGGTTTTTTTAAATAAGCTATGTGTAAATGGGAAACCTAAGAGTCTTTGAAACTGAAGGTCTGTGAGTCCCGATACTAGTCTCTGTGGGGTGTTAAAAGCCTGGTCACTTAGCCGCAAGGTTGGGATGTGCCGAGACGAAAGTCGCTACATGGGATGATCTCGCCTTCAAACTCATTATTCTCGGGTGGAACGTGAAGCATAGAAATTTTGTAAAACGTTGATCCATGGTTGAAATTCGAAATGGCACATTCACCTAATATATAATAATTGCCGGGAGTGAAAAGTTCACAAGTTACAAATATGAGTAGTGTTAGCATCTTAAAATATGTGTAGGAATAAGTATATATATATATATATATATATATATATATATATATATATATATATTTAAGAATGGTAAAAACGAGGCTTTTCTAAACTATTGATTCTTTAATTCCCCTCGATGAACATTTAGCTACTTTTCGAGGTAATTAGTCGAGGAGAATTGAGATTCTTGGTTTTCCTAAGTGTTTACTTATAGCATTGCGTGAGGACACGACAATATCTTAGTATGGGGGATTTTGGTATGTGCTTAATTACACATACCATTTTCCGTTAAAAACGGACTTAAATGACCAAAAACGTACCAAAAATACATTGTATTTGTATGTTTTCTTTTATATTGTGCAGGAAACGGATATCTAAGAAAAGGACAAAAATCGAAGCAAAACGGACAAAAACGAGCACGAGAATGAAAAGAGCGTGAAAAGTCAAAAGTCAACCAGTCAAAGTCAAAAGTCAACCCCGACAAAGTCAAAAAGTCAACCAAAGTTAAACCCAAGAAGTCAAAGTCAAAGCCGAAGCCAACCAAAGAAATACTTAATGGACCCACCCGTACCCATCTAATGGGCCGGTTTAGCCCATTAAGGTATTATATGAAGATTGAAATGGTTAATAAACCATTTAGAGCCCATTATTCCTTTCTTACACGGCCCATATACAAAGCACAAACCAAACTTAACAGCCCAACAACAATAACCAAACGGCTGTTAAGTTTATTTGGCCACAAGGACCAACCATGCAATAACACATATAACCTCAAGGGTTATTCTTGCCAACTCCCTTAAACCATTTATCACTACAAGGACTGTGGTTGCAACACCACTACACAAGTTAAGGGGCCAAACCTGTCAAATCTACAAACCCTCACCCCTGTTTTCACCAAAACAGATATACAAAACCTATTTTGGCGCCAAATTGCCATAACAGGGTCTTCTCCCCTGCAACCCTGCAACCCCAAGACAAAACCATCACCATCCCTCAACCCTACTTCACATGGGCCATTTGCCATGTTGGCAATCCCCTAACACCTCATTCGTCTAAGGGATGAAGACAAGGAATCAATGGTTTGGATGATAGGACTTGGGCACCACTCAAGACGAAGGGCTTGGATTGATTTTTGAACTCTCTCACATAAGAAACACACCCTGGAGTTTACCTCATCAGAGAAGCACTATATGAAGACCAAAGACCATTATGCTTATTATATATAGAGGAGCTCTTGTAAGCCTTAAAGGGACCTAGTTTGTCTTTTCAGCTTATCTTAGTTTAATTTAGCTTATTGTACTTCCTTTTCTTTGTATTGTTTTTAAAAGTTTAATGAAATTTAAAGTTTGGTTTTAAAAATCTGTTTGCAAGTTTTTAAAGTTCACTTATGTTTCAAAAGCTACTATAAGCTCTTATTTATACTCTTATAAGCTGTTTATGACTTAAACAATGAAAACTTTCTAGTTTCTTGTTGTTTAAGAACTAGTTCACAAAGAAATCACTCAAAAAGCTCTTTGGAAGATAAGCTAAAAAGGGAAGGGCTTATTGCTATCACTAGCTTGTTCTTAAACAAGCTAGAGCTTGTAGACAAAGCTCTTAAGAGCTTATTTGCCCTTGTTTAGAGCAAAGGTCCTTTGATATGTGCTTAAAATTTCCATTTCTTGCCCTTTTATGTAGCATTTGCTTATTAGTGCTATCTCTGCTTGATTTATGTTTGTATGGCTTATTGGTGGTATTTAATTTTATTGAATGCTTATGTATGCCTGCTTGTAGCTTAGATATCATTAGTTTTAGTTTTCATTTAAAATCTGTCTAATTAGCTTGTTAAGTAGCATAATCTGTTCTAGCTTATTTGAGTGCTTTTTAGTTGTTTAAATCTGCTTAATATTACTTATTATACTTGTTAGATATCTGGTCTTTGCAAAGTTTTGGCTTAAATAGCTTTTATCAAGTTAAAAATACCAAAACAGAATTTAAAGGGGTGTTTGGTTTAGTTGTTTTTAAAGGTCAAAATGGGTCAAAATGAGTTGTGTCTTTTGGGTCTTCTTAGTTTAACTTAAATTCATCATAAATCCAGTGGTTAGAAGTTTTTAAGTGTGAAATCTCAAAATTATAGGTTATATAGGTTGTTGTTTGAATCTGTGAACATATACCTATTTTATCAGCTAATTTGATTAAGAACTTTGAAACTTGTGTATTTGTGATGTTTTTATGTTTTTTCAAGTCTTAAAACAACTTAGAAATAGGGCTGCAATTGTTGTTTTTGTTTTGATCAAAATCTATCAAACTTGACTAAGTGTTGAAATTTTTGAAAAAAACTGCTTTTTCAATTGGCTTTTCTTGCTTATTCTGTATTTTAAACTGCTTTTTGAAAGTTGATATGTGTTCTTTGAGGTCTAATGTTGATTTGTTTTGAGGTCTTAGTGTCATAAGGTTCTATTTGTTAGCTTATTGTTAAGCTCAAAAGTAGTGAATTTGAAAGATAAAAACTCAGCATACACTGAGTGAAAACAACCAATTTCATAAGCAATTTTCATGGCCTCTTTGTTTCAAAATTCTTTTTCTTTGCTGATTTAGATAGCCCTAGGACAAGTTTTAAGGGCATATAAGCCTTTAAGCATAAGGATCCATTAAGGGGCTTAAAATTGAGCCCCAAAAGTACCCTTGTGGGTTGTTTGGATAGTAGTATTGGCCATTTTGCTTATTGCCTTTGCAGCACTTTTCAACATATTTTCTATGCTTATTTTGTGTTCCATATTGCTTATTAAGTTAGGATTCATGTCTTTTTAGCTTAGTTAGTTTATTTAGAGCTTATTAGTATAATTAGTTTAGAATTTTTTTTAGTTTAGAAGCCTTTTAGCACTTCTGTCATTTAAGCTCAATTTAAGTCCATTAAATTTGCTTATTTTAGTTTCAAATTGTTTTGTAGCATTTGTCTTATCATCTGTCACAGCTGCTTATTTGTCTTAATTAGCCAAACATTTTTTCCTTTTAGTCACTTAGTGTAAAAAAGCCCATTCTGTCATTTTAGTTGCTTATATCTGTGCTTATTTTGAGTTTTGCAAAAAAGTCACTTTTTTAAATTTGCATATTTTAGTTTGTTTTATATGTTTGCAAAAAGAAAAGTTTCAAAAAGTAAAAACGGGGAAATTGGGAAGTTGAGGGTGAGCAAGGCTCGAACCCTCAACCTCAACCAACCTCTACCCGTTTTCACACACACTCTTTACCGCTGCGCCCTTGGGACTTTTTCGTTATAGTCCCAAGAGGTTTGGTATTTAAGGCCTTTTAGCTTTTAAGCCATTCAGCCCTTTTGGGCTTATTTACGGCTTATTTATAAGTTGTTCGTCCAAGCTTTTATTTTTCTTGCAATCTTCATGACTCAAAGTATTTTCTTGCATTTTTTTAGTTTTTTCCAATATTGTTTAGTATTTTTTATATTTAATTTTTGTTAAAATCGTTTTTAATTCATAATAAATTATAAAAAAGTAAAAAAAATCTAATTCTTTTTTAGAAAATTTGCTTTTATCATTTAGGACTTAGGAAAATTAAATTTGCGTTCGTAGAGTTAAAATTTTAGGATTTCGATTTTTAAAGAACGGGATTAGAATCTCGTTCTTGTTTTTCGTGTTTTAGCCTTATTCGCTCTTGTTTTTTGGTTTTCCTTATTCGTTTTTGCATTTTAATCGTAGAATTAGAAATCCCAACCTAAAAATCTTTAACCATTCAAAAACGCGATCACGAACTCGACCGATTCTCAATTCACGCCTCGTTGGGAAACGAGCCGGGGGGTTTTTGATTTTCCTTTGGTTAAAAGCGAATCTTTTAAAAGCCTCTTGGAATACTTACCGTTGATTTAAATCCTTATATTTATATATTTATTATATATATTTATATAATTAAAGGGTTGAATTTACTACTATCAGTGTGCTTAGGTCGGACGCAAGAAGAGAGCACACAAGAGTCTATGTTTTATTTTTTTGAAAGAAAGAACATGGAATGTGTGATATGGATGAAAACAAATCATATGTACCATGCATAGGACCATTGGTGCTATAAATAAGTGACCATGTCCCCTCCCTTTGTCTATAGTCGGCTAGAGCATCCGAGGGTCTTGGGTGTCTTCGTTTTTGTATCGGGTTCACTTAAATCTCAAAAACCTTGATCGTAAAATATTTCCCAAAGTTACTTAGAATTTTTATTCATCTTAAAAATAATTTTCCAATAACTTAGAGTATTTACACGACATTTTTCCACATTATACTTCCCAAAAACTCATTAGAACATTAACGGACGTGTCGGGACTTGTTTTTCGGCATTTCTCACAATTCACGGGTCAAACTACACGGAACATAGTCAACATAATAATACCCTCTAAAAGGATTATTATACACAATAAACCATAAAATACCTTAAATCTCATAAATTCACCACCGTCAACACGGTACAGGTTCTAACAAAATTGACAAAAGTGAAATAGTCAAAGGACTAAATTAGAACATTCAAAACTCATAAAAGGGCAAGGGTTACATTCCACCCCCCTTAAAAGAATTTTGCCCTTGAAATTCAGCTACTACTAGCACTAAACAAATGCGAATACTTAAGTTTCATCTGGTCCTCACGTTCCCACGTGAATTCAGGTCTACGTTTCGAATTCCATCGAACCTTGACAATGGAAATTCTACTCCGCTTAAGCTTCTTGAACTCTCTCTCCAAGATTTCCACAGTCTCTTCCATAAAATTCAACTTAGCATCTACTTGGATCTCGTCCAAGGGCACTTCCAGTGTTGGATCAGCCAAACACTTCTTAAGGTCTGACACGTGGAACATGTCATGAATACCATTCAACTCCTCGGGTAGTCTAAGTCTATAGGCTACAAAACCTACCTTCTCAACGATCTCAAAAGGTCCAACAAATCTTGGTGCTAGTTTCCCCTTCTTCCCAAAGCGAACCACACCTTTCCAAGGCGATACTTTGAGCAAGACATAATCACCTACACTGAACTCTAGAGGCTTCCTCCTCTTATCAGCATAACTTTTCTGGCGATCACACGTAGCCTTAAGTCTGTCCTTAATCTGCGAGATCTTCACAGTGGTTGCTTGTACTAACTCAGGTCCTATCAACTGACCCTCTCCAACTTCTGCCCACTTGATCGGGGAACAAGACTTCCTACCATACAAAGCTTTAAACGGCGCACATCTCACACTAGAATGGTAACTATTGTTATACGAAAACTCCACTAATGGAAGATGAACATCCCAACTTCCCCTGAAGTCTAGGACGCACGCCCTAAGTATGTCTTCCAAAGTCTGGATTGTACGCTCACTCTGACTGTCGATCTGAGGGTGGTAAGCCATACTCATGTCTAAACGGGTTCCTAATGCCTCTTGCATTGACTGCCAAAACCTTGACGTAAATCGACTATCACGATCAGATATGATCGAGATCGGCACACCAGGCCTAGCAACAATCTCATTTAGATAGAGTCTAGCTAACCTATCCATCTTATAATCCTCACGCATAGGTAGAAAATGAGCAGACTTAGTCAATCGATCCATAATGACCCAGATTGTGTCATGCCCACTACTAGTCCTTGGTAACTTCATAACAAAATCCATTGCTATCCATTCCCATTTCCATTAGGGAATCTTAGGTTGCTGCAGTAAGCCAGACGACCTCTGATGTTCATCCTTAACCTTTAGACAAGTCAAACACTTATTAACATATACCGCTATAAACTTCTTCATCCTGACCACCAATACCTATCTCTAAGGTCATAATACATCTTATCAGCTCCTGGGTGCACAAAGTATTTTGACTTATGGGCCTCATCCATAATCAGGGTTCTCACATCACCCTTCAAAGGAACCTATATTCGATCCAGGTAGTACAACTCTTCATCATTCTTATGTTCTATCATCTCATCTATTCCTCTCTGCAATCCCGCAAACTCATCAGATGCCTCCTTCTGAGCCGCTAGTATCCTATCCTTGATAATTGACTGAGGGGTCATATTCATAAATCTAATTCTCTTAGGTTTCACTATCTTTTTCCTACTCAGTGCATCAGCTACTACATTCGTCTTACCAGGGTGGCAGCGAATTTCGCAGTCGTAATCACTAAAAGTCTCTATCCAGCGACGCTGTCGCATGTTCAGTTCCTTTTCACTAAAGATATGTTGGAGACTCTTATGATCGGTATATATGACACTCTTTGTCCCATACAGATAATGTCTCCAGATCTTAAGTGCAAACATAACCGTACCCAGTTCCAAATCATGAGTGGTGTAATTCTTCTCATGATTTTTTAACTGCCTAGACGCATATGCTATAACTTTACCTCTTTGCATCAACACACAACCTAGCCCTAACCCAGACGCATCACAATATACCACAAAATCTTCTAGTCTATCGGGGAGAGCTAGAACAGGTGCATCGTACAACTTACCCTTCAAAGTTTGAAATGCATTCTCCAACTCTTCACCCCAATCAAAGGTCTTACTTTTCTGAGTCAAGACAGTTAGCGGCTTAGCTATCTTAGAAAAGTTCTCAATTAATCTACGGTAATACCCTGCCAATCCTAAGAAGGAACGAATTTCAGACGGAGATCTAGGGGCTTCCCAATTCTTTACAGCTTTAATCTTACTAGGGTCTACATGAATACCATCTCCATTAATCACATGTCTAAGAAACTGTACTTCTAGTAGCCAGAATTCACACTTGGAAAACTTAGCATACA
>BQNB010115107.1:0-11926 GCA_026074375.1 Tanacetum coccineum
TATGTCAACACAAATAAGTTGTAGTTAGGAAGTTAATTATCAAAAAAAAAATCATAAAAAGAGAAAAATCTTTGAAAATAGGAAATCGGGTGTTTTATAACTTGTGATCTCTTATCTCTCTCAACAAAAATCTTTGCTACTTTTCAAAGGTTTAGTTTGGGGAATTTTTGAGGTATTTGGTTATAAGGCATGTGATATTGCGTGAGGACACACAATCGTTTAGTTTGGGGAATTTTGATAAGTGTAGATTACACATATCTATTTATGCTTAAAAAGGCCCAAATAAACCCAAAACGGATCAAAAATGGCAAAAATGTGCTTGTATCTGAGTTTTATGTGTGCAGGTATGGATATGTCAAATATTGCAAGAAATCAGTCAAGAACGAACACGAGAACGGATGAGTGATCAAGAAGCTAAAGAAATCAGAGCCGAAGCCAGAAAAATCATGCCTCAGCCTTCTACAAAGTCAAACTGCAGCTTCCACAGTCAACTTCCAAAGCCAACTCCATTGTTTTGAAACCACAAGGACTGTTTTTGCAAATTGGTGGAAGTTGTTTATAAGCCTAAGAAAAGTGCTTGCCAAACACAAGGGCCAATTGTGTAATTGCCTCAAAGATGCAAAAAACGCGGGTCAAATGACCGGGTCAAACTACCCGTAGATCCATCCCTCATCCAATCACAACCAAGCCCCTAACCCAATTACCCGAATCCTAACCCGACCATTAACCCGACCAACCCGGTTTAACTAATACC
Organism: Tanacetum coccineum; assembly: GCA_026074375.1. NCBI lineage: Eukaryota > Viridiplantae > Streptophyta > Magnoliopsida > Asterales > Asteraceae > Tanacetum > Tanacetum coccineum. The sequence goes on from BQNB010115107.1 coordinate 755, forward strand.
CCAATAACAGTTACTGTGCTCCATTTACCCCCAAATTGGATTTACTCTCACTCACACACACACGAACAACCAAGAACACCAATAAACCCTAGTTCCTTAACCACTCACTCCAATCCTAATTAACCATAGGGTTAATAACCCCCTCACAACCCGTAACCCATCCATCACTATCATCCCATTCCCTAACCCATTCCACCGTGGCTGAAAGAAGCATTGTGATTGGTTGATGTGACGTGTGTGAATACTCTCACATAACTAACACATCCATATGCCACATCATTGATCCGGGTTTATACATGCCTCAATCTAACGATTGAAATGTCATATCAAGGAGAGAGAAGAGATGGAGGGCCAAGATTAAAGAGATAGAAGGATCTAGAGAAGATGGTGAGCTCAAGCTTCGGGTATAAATACCCCCTATCATTCCAGCTTATGAGTAATTTTTAGTGGTTAATTTTTCAGTTTTATATTTTTTTAGTAGTTTAATTTTTCGATTCAAGTTGTTAGTAGTTTTTTTTTATGTAATTTCAAATTCATGTTATTTCATTTCGTATTGTAATAAACCTTAATTTCAGTTTTAATAAAAGTATTGTTTCATATAAATTGTGCCTCATTTTTAATTCTGTTAAAAAATTAGTATTTGTGTTTGTGTTGATCGTGATGAAGGCTTGATACCATCTTTGGAATTGGATGGCTGCTATGGTATCAAGAGGTGTTTTAGATGCTGTTGGTCAGCTTATAGGTTAGTATAGGTTGTGATTTTGAGATTGAGCTTATGTGAATAAGCCATAAGCTCACTTAGCTTATTCACTTTCCTGTTCTTGCTGGGTGAATCTAAGGTACACACCATTTACGTTTTACATTTGTCCTTTTTCTTTTTCCTAATAAGCTGTTGGTTATCTATTGTATTACTGTTTTCTAAATAAGCTGTGATTTGCTTATAGTTGATTAAGTAGATTTTGTTAAGTAGTGAAAATCTCCCAAGTGCTTAAAATTTGCTTTGTTGATTTAGTTGATAGGTAGATTACTAAGCTTCTAGAGCTTATAAGCTGATAAGCTTATTTAGCTTATTTTAAATAAGTAAAAGTTGAGTATTCAATTAGTTTTAGCTTTTTAATTCTGTTGAAAAAGCTATTTTTATAAATAAAATGCTGATTGTAATTCGTTAGAAGTTGCAGGGGCCAATCTTGCTTGTTTTTATAGTTTCTGTTAAGTTTAAAGTTACACAGTTAGTCCTTGTTAATTGCACAGTTAGTCCTTAGTTAATTACATAGTTAGTCCTTCGTTAGTTTAATAGTTTAGTCTAGTTAGTCCCAAGTTAAGGGACTATATCTGTCAATTGATCAAACTTTGTGTTTTTTTTGCCGCCTACCCTGATCTTTCTGTTTTGACACTTTCGACCCATGTGTTTGTTTAGTTTGAGTTTAAGTTTTATAAAAATAGTTTAATTAAGTAATAAAATTAAAGAGTTTTTATTTTTTTTAGATTAATAGTTAAATTAGTTTTTAATAAATAGTTTAAAATTAGGGCTTTTAATAAAATTAATTTTCTGCAATTTTTCTCTTTATAAAAAGTATTTTTATAGAATTTTTAGTTTAAGTTTTATATTTTTAAAAATTAATCTTCAAATTTAGTTTTAAAACATTTAATTTTCAAACCTTTAGTTTTTTTTATTTTAACCTTTTAAATAGAAAAATTAGTGATAAAAAAATGTTTTTCTCATCTTTTTAAGTAATTTAGAGTTAATTTAGTTTAAAAAGTATTTTTCTTAGTTTTTATCAATTTAATTTCTATTTTTAGAATTTAATTTAGATTAAATAGTATTTAATTCATAAAAAATCCGAAAAGCCCTTAAAAAAAATATTTTTCTTTTTCCTAAAAATTTTCTTTAGCATTAATTTAGGTTTAGGAATCTAGTTTTAATTTTTAAGATTTAAATTGCACTTGTTTTCTTAAATGTCGCATTTTGTTTACTTTCATAATTAGGTCATTAGTTGTTTAATTGTGCCTTTAATTTTAGTAGTATAATTAAATCAAAAATATCTCTTTTCTTATTCAAATCAGGATCCAAACTTAAACGAGGTTTCCATTGCACGAGTCATTGGGGAAAACGACCCGGGTGATCATACTTACCCGGTTTAATATACGTATTTTATATTATATTATATATATTTTTGAGAGTGAATTTTATCAAGGTAACTTGGTATGCTTTCTAATTACTCTCGGGGATATATATATATATTATATTATATTTTTACATGTATAAAACCTGCTTAATCAGTTATTGTCGGCCTGTTGCCGGGGACTTGTGTGAGCGATTCCTTCGTTTTGTGTTTGTCGATTTGGTTTGAAGATCCTTTCGTCCTCGAAAGTTAAATTTTTGTCATAAATCCAAAAAATAAAAATAATAAAAAATAAATAAAATATAAAAAAAAATTAAAAAATATATTTTCCTTTTCTTTTTAGTATAAGTAAAAGATAAAAAAAAAAATATAAAAAAAAAAAAATCAAAAATATAAAAAAATTGTCTTTAATTCAGAAAATAAAATTCACCAAGTTGGGTTAACGCAGCACCACAAAATATCTTCCATTTAGATAATAGCATTATATCAGATTTCCGTGAACTTGAATTGTTCCCAATTCGTAATCAAAGATTTAAACACTTGCCTTTTGTGTCTCTACGACGAACGGCTCACCTTGAATAAGCAATTTTCAAGAGCTAAAACCGTGAAGTAGTTTATTATTTTGTATTAAGTCTCTTCGTATAAACCACCGTTAAAATTCATTTGCTAAAAAAAAAAAAAAAAAAAAAAAAAAAAAAAAATTAGTGTAAAGTTATAGCTTTTTCAAAATTGTTAAGTTATCATTTTTTTATGCGCCCATCGTTCGCAATCCTCGTAGACGTCGTCAACAAATCACAACAGAAACATTTCGGTTGAAAACAATTGTTGAACATGAAACCGGTTGTTCCAATGGCCGACAAACGAACGATGGCTCAAATGTTACCAGCATCCCATCGAGGGGTTATGAAGATGCTATAGTTATTCCACCGATCAATGGCACACAACTTTCCCGAGCTTAAGCAACCTTTAAATCATCTTGTGCAAAGCAACAAATTTACGGGTAGACAAGAACCCCACAATCACCTTCTGATTTTAATTAATAAGGTCACTTCAACGTTTAGAACATCCAAAGTTCCGAACAGCTTCGATTAAGCTTTTGTTTTTTTTCCTATTTTCTCTAGACGAGGCTGAAGCCTGAGATGTTAACAAAGAACCACCAAGGATCAATTCTCACAGGACGAACTTAGTTCAAAATTCATAAACATACATTTCCACCTTCAAAAACACTTTACTATCGGAATGAATCATTACTTTCTTATCAAAAAACCAAACGAAGCCTTCAATGAAAGCAGGGAACGTTTTTAAAGGACTCCTTCGTCAATGTCCACACCATGGCTTTTTTCGGAACCCCTAACCAACTCGATACTTTTTATAAATTCTTTGAAATTCAAACGAACAAGATGCTTAGATTCTTCGCAGCAGTGGCAATTCTTGGACAAAAGCCTCAAGAGAAAGGTTAGCATTATTAAAGCAAGTTCAAAAGTTCGTACTAAGAATCTGCTAATGATTCAAAGAGATACGAGCGTATGCTCCTCTTTCCTAATTCTTTCAATCTACCTAATAATTCTTTCATATGCAAACAAATAGCCGCTTCTCTCGAGGAAAGATGACATCAAGATGCACCAAATGAAAATCAAATGAAAAGCTTTAGTATATTCTCCTGCACCAGTCAAAGCAGTTGAGAGAAGTTTGTGTCCACATGTGGATCAAATCACAATTTTAACAATTTCCGTTAACTCGAGGTGAAACGAATTTTCCCGATAACATCCAACAATTTCAACAACTGCATCGCCAATTGGTAATTTTCTTTCTTCAAAGAATCAACCTCAAATTTGGCAAGTCAAATGAGACACCCCAAGGGTTTCAATCAACCAAATGTCCAAACCAAACCAACCAAACCGTTATCAAGGGACCAATTCTAATTTCAAAAACAAAATCAACCGTGGAGAAATTTTTAATCAAACCGTCAAAAACAACCAAAATCCAAGTTTATCAAGCTCCACCATACCAAACACCAACACAACCAAACCACCAATCAAACAAGTTTTTTACCTTACCATCCGTCCAACGAATAGTGTTTTGAACAGATTTTGAAACTACTCAAGGCAAAACGATCCGTGTTGAAGAATGTTCAAAATCCAAAGGTCCAAAAATTGCAGATTCAAATGGCTAATGTACGAGTTTGTTGACAAGTCCTTTAATTTTCCTGCAATTTTTCTCTTTTAAAAAAATATTTTTATAGAATTTTTATGTTTAAGTTTTTATATTTTTAAAAATTAATCTTCAAATTTAGTTTTAAAACATTTAATTTTCAAACCTTTAGTTTTTTTTATTTTAACCTTTTAAATAGAAAAATTTAGTTATAAAAAAATGTTTTTCTCATCTTTTTAAATAATTTAGAGTTAATTTAGTTAAAAAGTATATTTCTTAGTTTAAAATGCATTATAGGCCGCTGCCGGGGACCCTTGTTGACGCTTCCTTCGTTTTGTGTTTGACGATTGGTTTGAAGATCCGTTCGTCCTCGAAATTTTTCAATTTTGTCCATAAATAACCAAAAAATAAAAAAATAAAAAATAAATAAAATATAAAAAAAAAAGTAAAAAATATATTTTCCTTTTCTTTTTAGTATAAGTAAAAGATAAAAAAAAATATAAAAAAAATCAAAAATATAAAAAAATTGTCTTTAATTCAGAAAATAAAATACACCAAGTTGGTAAAAAGAACACCAACAAATAATATCTTCCATTGAGATATTATCATGTTAATTTCCGTGAACTTGCAAATTTCCCAATTCGTAATTCAAAGATTTAAAAACACATGCCTTGTTGTGTCACTACGACGTAACGGCATCACCTTGAAAGCAATTTTCAAGAGCTAAACCGTGAAGTAGTTGAATTATTTGGTTTAAAAATCTCTTTCGTATAAACCGTTTAAAATTCATTTGCTCATAAAAAAAAAAAAAAAAAAAAAAAAAAAAAAAAATTAGTGTAAAGATTTGCTGTTTAATTGTTGTTGTTCCATTTATGCGCACCATCGTTCGCCAATCTCGTAACGTCGTCAACAACAAACTTTTCCGGTTGAACCAATTGTTGAACAAACCGTTGTTCCAATGGCCGACAATCGAACAATGGCTCAAATGTTACAATCACCCATCGAAGGGTATGAAATGCTATAGTTATTCCACCGAATCAAAGCTAACAATTTCGACTTACGCAACCTAAATCAATCATTAGTGCAAAGCAACAAATTTACGTGAGAACAAGATCCCCAAAAATCACCTTTCGATTTTTTAATAAGGTCACTTCAAACGTTTCGACATCCAGAAATTTTTCCGAACACTTTCGGATTAAGCTTTATTTTGCTTTTTCCTTTTTCTCTAGACGGTGAAGCCCGAGATTGAGGTTAGACAAAGAACCACCAGAACATTCTCACATGGGACGAAACCTAGTTTTCAAAATTACATAAACCAATATTTTCACCTTCAAAAACCACTTACTAACGTAATGAGATCATACTTTTTACAAAAAACCAAACGAAGCCTTTAATGAAGCATGGGAACTTTTAAAGACTCCTTCGTCAATGTCCTCACCATGGCTTTTCGAACTCCACCAACCTCGTACTTTTTACAACATCTTTGAATTCAACGATCAAGATGCCTTAGATTCTACAGGCAGGTGGCAATTTCTAGACAAATGCATCAAGAAGTTTTAGCGATTTATTGAAAAGCAAGTCAAAAGGTTTATCGTTACTCAAGAAGTCGTGCTAGTGATTCAAGAGTGATATACAGGTATGCTCTCTTTTTTCTAATTCTTCATCTTCTAAAAATTCTTTTCGATATGCATCCAATAGCCGCTTCTCCGTTGAATAAGATGACTATCAAGATGAACCCAATGATAAGTCAAATGACAGCTTTAGTTGTTACTCTTCCTGCACCAGTCAAAGCAGTTTAGGAAGTTTGTGTCACTTGTGGATCAAATCACCAATTAACAATAGGGGTGTCCTTTAACTCCGAGGTGGAAACGATTTTCCGAATAACATCCAACAATTTTCAACAAACTAAAACTGCAGCCATTGGTAATTTTTCCCAAAGAAAACCAACCATCAAATATTGGCGAAGTCAAATGGAGACCACACCGTGTTTCAATCACAACCAAATCCAAACCAACCAAAACCGATATCAAAGGGACCAATTCTAATTCAACCAAAACCGTGGAGGAAATTTTAATCAAAACCGACAAAACAACCAAAATCAAGTTTATCAAGCTCCACCATACCAAACACCAACCAATCAACCACCAATCAATCAAGTTTTACCTTACCAACCTCCAACGAATAGTGTTTTGAAAACGGATTTTGAAAGCTACGTCAAAGCAAAAAACGATGCGTTGGTTGAAGAATGTTCCAAATCAAGGTCAAAATTTGCAATTCAAAAATGGCTAATTGTTTACGAGTTTGTTTGACAAGTCTTTAATTTTTTTCTGCAATTTTTCTCACTTATAAAAAGTATTTTTATAGAATTTTTAGAGTTTAAGTTTTATATTTTTAAAAATTAATCTTCAAAATTTAGTTTTAAAAAAACATTTAATTTTCAAACCTTTGAGTTTTTATTTTATTTTTAAAAAACCTTTAAATAGAAAAATTTAGTTATAAAAAAATTTTTTCTCATCTTTTTAAATAATTTAGAGTAATTTAGTTTAAAAAGTATTTTTCCTTTCCTTAGTTTAATCAGTTTTATACAGCTGCCGCTGCCGGGAGACTGTTTGTGTGATGCGATTCCTTCGTTTAGTTGTTAGTCGATTTGTTTGAGATCCCTTTCGTCCCTCGAGAAAGTTAAATTTTTGTCATAAATCCAAAAAATAAAAAAAATAAAAAATAAAAAAATAAAAAAATAAAAAAAAAAAGTAGGGGGGGGGTGGGATAGTGTGGGGGGGGGGGGGGGGAAAATAATATTTTCCTTTTCTTTTTTAGTAAAAGTAAAAGATAAAAAAAAATATAAAAAAAATCAAAAATATAAAAAAATTGTCTTTGAATTCAAAAAATAAAATTCAACAAAGTTGGTAAAAGAACACCAACAAATAATATCTTCCCATTGAGATATTATCATTTCAATTTACCGTGAATTGCAATATTTCCCAATTCGTAAATCAAAGATTTAAAACACTTTGACCTTTTGTGTCTCCTAACACGTACGCTCACCTTGACAAGCAATTTTCCAAGACTACCGCGTGAAGTAGTTGATTATTTGGTTTTAAAGTCTCTTTCGTATAACCATAAAAATTCATTGCTAAAAAAAAAAAAAAAAAAAAAAAAAAAAAAAAATAAGTGTACACGTTTTGCTTTTTAATTGTTATTTTCTTTTTATTATGCCACTCGTTGTCGCAATCTCGTAGACGTCGTCCAACAACAAACTTTTCCCCGGTTGAACCAATTGTTGAACAAACCCGTTGTTACCAATTGGCCCGACAATCGAAACGATGGCTCAAATGTTACAAGCACCCATCGAGAGGGTATGAAGATGCTATAGTTTATACCACCGATCAATGCTAAAACAATTTCGAGCTTAAGAAACCTTAATCAATCTTGTGTCAAAGCAACAAATTTACGGGTAGAACAAAGTTCCCCCAATCACCTTCGATTTTTTAAATAGGTCACTTCAACGTTAATGACATCCAGAAGTCCGAACACTTCGATTAACTTTTGCTTTTTCTTTTTCTCTAGACGGTGAAGCCCCGAGATTGGTTAGACAAAGAACCACCAAGATCAATTCTCGACATGGACGACCTTGTTACAAAATTCATAAACAAAAATTATCCACCTTCAAAAAACACTTCTATCGAAATGAGATCATTTACTTTTTTAAAAATCAAAAACCAAAACGTAAGCCTTTAATGAAGCATGGGAACGTTTTAAAGGACACCTTCGTCAATGTCCCTCACCATGGCTTTTCGAACCCACCAACTCGATACTTCTTTACAACCTCTTTGAATTCAAAAAAACGATCAAGATGCCTTAGATTCTACAGCAGGTGCAATTTTCTTAACAAAATGCCTCAAGAAGGTTAGCGATTATTGAAACACGACAAAAGTTCGTTACTCAAGACATCGTGCTAGTGATTCAAGAGTGAGTAAGGATGCTCCTCTTTATAATTCTTCATCTTCAATAAATCTTTCATATGCAACAAATAGCCAGGCCGCTTCTCTCGAGGATAAGAATGACTATCAAGATGAACCAAATGATAAGTCAAAATGAAAGCATTAGTTGTTACATCCTGCACCAGTTCAAGCAGTTGAGGAAGTTTTGTGTCACTTGTGGATCAAATACAAATTTTAACAATTGTCCGTTAACTCAGGTGGAAACGATTTTCCCGATAACACCAACAATTTCAACAAAACTGCAGCCATTGGTAAATTTTCCCTCTCCAAAGAAACCAACCTTTCAAATTTGGCAAAGTCAAATGAGACCACCGGGTTTCAATCACCAAATGACCCAAACCAACCAAAACCGTTATCAAGGGACCAATTCTAATTTCAACCAAAACCGTGGAGGAAATTTTAATCAAAACCGTCAAAACAACCAAAATCAAGTTTATCAAGCTCCACCATACCAAACACCAACCAACCAACCACCAATCAATCAAGTTTATACCTTACCAACCCAAACCTCCAACGAATAGTGTTTTTGAAAACAGATTTTTGAAAACTACGTCAAGGCAAACGATTCGGTTGTAAGAATGTAAAAATCAAGGACAAAAATTTGCAGAATGCAAAGTGCTAAATTTACGAGTTTGTTTGACAATCTTTGTGAGAATTTCAAAAATTCATCCTCTACTCAAATCCAGGAAACTCTTCTTCCAAGTCAAACCGTAACTAACCCTCGTCAGCAAATTAATGCTATCACTACAAGTAGCGGTAGACCTTGAAGAACCTTCAATTCCTCTTGTTCCTACACCCGATGTTTTAAAACCTCAAAAAGAACCCGAACAAAACCCGGAGACGTCAACGGAAAAAGTGCAAAATCCAAATCTGGAAAATACAGCACATGTCCCATATCCGGGGGAAGAAGATTTAATTTTCATGGAAATTCCAAAACCAAAAGCAAAGAAAACCGTTAATCTTGATCCTAATCCTAATTCGAATCAATCTAGACTTCCATATCCTGAGAGGATGAAAGTTAGAGGACACGATAAACCGAGTGCTCAATATAGCCGGTTCTTGAAGATGTTCAAACAACTTCGTTTAGAGATTGGATTGAAAGATGCTCTTGTCGAAATGCCAAAGTTTAACAAATGGTTAAGTTCGTTGCTAAGGAACAAAGAGAAGCTTGAGGAAATAGCTATCACAACTGTGAATGCTGAATGTTCCGCTATCATCATGAACAAAGTCCCCAGATAAACTCGAAGATACCGGGAAAATTTCTTAATCCCATGGTTGCTTTACAAGAACTCAAAAGGATTAGTGCTTTAGCCGATTCCAGGAGCTAGCATAATCTTTTACCTCGGTGGTTCCGATGGAGGACGAGGAATTGACGGATCATCTTGATGGTCAAGGTTAGGTAACTCATTATCTTCATCTTCGAAATCATCATTTTTAACACCTGGTGAAATTAAATCATCTGGAACAAGGAAAATATCGATCTCTTCTTGAACGGGTTCACTATCCTCAACGGGAATAGGAGATACGGGAAGAGACTCGATAACTGAACTTTGATTAGCATGAACATTTTCTTGTGACCGGGAAGTTGAAATCTCACAAAGCACAGTCATAAGACTAAGATATTCCTCAAATTCACGATCATTCCTCAGAGGAAGTGTAATAAGTTCACCGGCGAACTCATGGTGAAGAGGATCACTCCTTGAAGATTCATTTTGTTCTGGTTCATGATCGGAAATCACTTCAGGAGCGAGATTATGGGTGGTATCATCATTAAGCAGATTCTCAAGAAAAGTTACGTCTCCTTCTGAATTGAAATAACCTTCCTCAACATTAGAAGAAACTTCCATGGCTAGAAAAGCATCGATCTCATCAATATCGTTTTCTGGAGCAAAACACTCAACCTTATCGGACAAAGGTGTGTTAAGTAAAACCGGCTCATCAGAATCTAAGACGTTGGAGTTCTTGTTTTCAACATCTTCATCCATCTCGTTAAAGAGAGGATTTACGTTGCTAGATTTGAAATTGTCATTAAATTCAAAAAGAGGATTTGAATGAACTTGAAAATTTCCTTCTTGAGAATCTTTTTTAAGAATCGAATCATCATTACTTGGTGGTAACGAATCAAGAGGAGTTAGTTCATCGGTGAACTTTTCAAAATTATCACTAATCTTCACTGGAGAAGAACTAGGAGAAGGATCATCAGAATCATTAGTGGTAATGCCACTAAATGGCTCCTCTTTCGAAAAATCAATGACAGAAATAGCGTGACCAAATTGCTTATTCTTGCTTTTCTCAGATTTTTCAGCATAATAAACAAGTTCATCGCTTCCTACTCTTAATGTTAATTTTTCCTCGTATAGATCAATGAGAGCTTTTGCAGTGCGAAGGAAAGGTCTTCCTAGAATAATAGGCACTCTCGGGTCTGGTTCAAAATTAACTACTACAAAATTAGCAAGAAAAGTGAAACCATCAACTCTAACTACAACATCCTCGGCTATACCCATTAGGTGCGTAATTGAACGATTGGCAAGCTCGAGAGTCATTCGATTTGGAGTCAAAGATCCAAGCCCAAGTTGCTTGTAGATAGAATGAGGTAAAAGATTTATGCTAGCTCCGTAATCGGCTAAAGCACTAGTCCTATCGAGTTCTTGTAAAGCACATGGGATAAGAAATTTACCGGGATCTTCGAGCTTCTCGGGAACTTTGTTCATGATGATGGCAAAAAATTCAGCATTCACGGTTGTAATGGCGATTTCTTCGAGCTTCTCTTTGTTCCTTAGCAAACCGCTTAACCATTTGTTGAATTTTAGCATTTCGACGAGAGCATCTTTCAATCCAATCTCTAAACGAAGTTGTTTGAACATCTTCAAGAACCTACTATGTTGAGCACTTGGTTT
>BQNB010115108.1:0-21623 GCA_026074375.1 Tanacetum coccineum
GTTTGGTAAGAGTGGTGAACCTATAATGGAAACTCGAAATGTTGAAAAACAGTATACCACGCTTGATGTTTACGACCCTTGCTCACATAACATCAATAGTCTTGGGATTTCTGCAGTAGAGGGCTCATTCGTCATGGACTTTTACAAGGAATCACTACTTCTACTTGATCACTCGGATTTACATATATATCCTTACGTCAAAAGATGATAGCCCCATTTACAAAGTGATACGAGGGAGGGCCTATTTTGTTAAGGTGTGTAAATTTAGTGCTTTTATGATTTTTTTTTACTGTCATTTATGGAATCTTATGAGATTGTCAATGGATTATATGTTACTTTGTGACTTGTAGCATTATTAGTGAAATTCATGTGGACTTCACTTAAATCATTGTGTTATATTGTTTTTACATGTTTGTTTGTGCTTATGTCATTGCGTGGTTAAATATGATCTTTGTATGGTTTAAGTTATGATAATTCTGGTCTACAAACACACTCTGTTTCTCATATCCTCATGCTTTAAACGCAATTACAAGCACCCTTTATTTGTACCTAAACAAGTGTATTTTTTAAATTTTAATTCAAACATTTCAAAAAACAATGCAATGAGATTGTCAAGATAATTCTTAATGGCCAAAAGATAAATCGAGCTTGATATGTTACAAAGTTTATTCATTTTCAAAAGGAAGAAACACTATGTTATTACATTTGACTCTTTATATAATAAAAACTGTATACAACTCTTTGTACTTATGTTCATGCAAAATTTCTTAATGTATCATGGAGGATACACTATGGGGTTACCACCACTGTCGAGATCACTTCCTGGTACATTTGACGAGCTAAAATGTGAAGATATTGATGATGATTCTACAAAAGGCCTTGACTCAGGTTGTGAAAAGTCTGCACGTTTTTCTGGCATCTTTTCAAGAATGCACTCAAGCTCCCAGACCACACCTAACATTGTTGGATTATCGTTGCAGCACCAATGAACTAAAGATACAAACTCTTCAATACATTCAGAAGGGTATGAACACATTTTTCCGGCTTGATTAGCTGTCTTCACCTGAAAGAAAAACATATATTTTTTTTTATCATATAAAGTTTGTAATAATGTATGCATAAACCATTTGAAATCCATTTTTTATTAATAACTAGATTATTAAAAAAGTACCGATTTTGACGGAAGTAATATGGATATATTAAGGTAAAGAGAAGAAACAAAGGATACCTCATGGAAAATATTTTTGCCATGTGATATCGGTTTCATACTTGTCAAGATCTCTAAAAGTACAACCCTATATACGTCGCTCTTGTCTGCAGCTTATGGGTCAATAGGTATTCTGGATCAAGGTAACCTTGCATGATATCGAATTCGTTTAAAGAATGACGTTGAGCAAACTAAACAAGTAAGCGAGATTTTTTATTTAGCAAACATTTGACTCTTTATATAAAAGCCCATCTTGACTCCCTACCAGAACTTACCCATTTTGACGTATTACCTAACCCGCCCATTTTGCCACCTCTTCTAACTAGCTTCTATCCTGAGTCAAGGAAAGCAACCAGGTCGGTCAATACACCAAGGTTCCTCAGATAGAAAGTAAGATGGAAAAAGACTTACGGGTCTTCCTCTAACAACAGTGGAAACATAGTTAGGACCGACTCAATAGTCGTCCAAAATCAGATACTTCGACAATGAGAATGTTGGCTTGGGTGAGATATTTTAAGAATGCATTTGGCTCAATCCATTGGTACAAGTAATCTAATTTGGTAGCTCAAGGACTTAAATTGATTTAATTAGATCTGATTTCATGTGGTTTTGGAATCTAATTTTGGACTACATATTATATGAAATTAGAAGCCAAGGGGAAGACCAGTATATGAGCATTTAATTGAGCAACTTCACATCTTAACTGAGGCTGATTTGCCACCAACCGTTGTTGATTTAAGGCTGAGGCAAGCACAGGATATAATCGAAGAGCTTCTCAAACCACTGGTATGTTACTTATAGATGTCTTCGCTCTTACTTACTATTACTAGTCGTCTAATTGTAGCACTTGACTGTTGAGACTTGAGAAAGTCAAACTTCTGACAAATGTTGCAAGTTTTTTTTTTTTTTTTTTTTTTGGTAAAGGGTTTCTTTACCCAGTAAATAGATGTTACAAGTTTTTTATATTTTTCTTTGGCACCTTTGTTTTCTTGTTATCGTACTACTTGAGTTTTTTGCTCGCATTCAAACTAAAAGCACAGACAATACTTATCGTACTACTTGTGATGAAAAAGTCAAATTTTGACTTTTGAAGTCAAACGGTCTTCTTTTACTTCAGTTTTGATGATAATTTTCTCAGGAATTTTACATCAAAAAGTCAAATGTTTTGCCAATAAACTTACTGTGAACCTCTTCACTAAAAAGTTATCTTGTTGCACATTTTTCTTATCCATGTCCTAGTTATTAATCTTTTATTTGCAGGATGAGTCCGAAGATTATATCAAAAGACAACAACTAAGAGAGCTAGCTATGCTAGATTCAAATTTCAGAAAAAGAGTCCCGGCCCAAGTGGTAGTGTGTCACCATTCAACACAAGTGGCATGAAACGTCCAAAAACCGGGCGTGAACGAAAATATGAGTCCAGAGATTTAAACCAAAGTTGCCTAAAGTTATTACTGAAGCTAAAAATACTCTTTTTGAACTGAACCCATTTGGATCCGTACCCAACCCGTCCATTTTGATTCTCTAATTTAAAACATTCTTTTCATTTTGACATAAACTAGACTTCCTTCTTTTTTATAGAAAACTTGTGGGTATCTGCTATATCGTCAAGTCAGGTGTTTTATTTACACTCATAATAATTATAGTACACATGTAATAAAACATGATGGCAGAGGGTAAGTGGTCCAATACGGCAATGGACTGCCAAGGAGCTCAAGCTAGTCCTAGTTCATACACAGTGAAGCGAATTTTACGGTTAGATATTCCTGTTGATTCTTTCCCTAACGTAAGCTTTCAAGAAGATGCAATAGATATACATGTTTATTTGAAGGATTTATCACATAATGGTCAAACATACCTTTTCATTTTTCTCGTACTCACGTTTTAGTCATTACACTTTCTTTTAAAAACATCTTATTCATTAAGATGACATATTCTTTTTGGATTATAGTTTAACTTTGTTGGCCAGATTCTGGATATGAGAAATTCTAAAATTAAGAAGCTACAACATTTCGAGTATATATACGAAGGGAAAAGGGCCCATCCAACATCCATAAAAGATCATATTCTATAACATTAAATAAATTTATATAATCTATTTCATGTGATTCGTATCTTATTCATTTAAAGGAAGATAAATCTAAGAGTAAGTCCATGGCTATTCATTAAATGACAACTTCACATCTTGATCCAGAACTGATATACCCACCACCACCAAGCTTTGGTTTTTTTTATTTAAGGCCAGGCAACACAAATAAATCAAGACTTCTCAAACCAGTGGTATGTTATATATTACATCTCAGAAACCTTTTTGATATCTATCTATTATACTAACTGATGTATTTCGTCACATTAAAAATCGTAAATGGATCATTTCCAGTACTTTGACTTTTGAAGTCAAATGACTTCTTTGACTTCAAAACTGATGATGATTCTCTCTGGAAATTAACGCGGATATCTTTCTACCTTTTCTTTCTGCTAAAAATTTTAAAAAATCGTCAAAATTTTCCAGAACATATAGAAATTTCTGGAAATCTCGAGTCTGAAACGTAGTCAACATGACCTGAAAAAGTCAAATGTTTATTTCTGTGAAGCTCTTCACTATAAACTTACTTTGTTGTACAATTTTGTTAACCATGTCCTCATTGTTGTTTATTTATTTGCAGGACGAGTCCGAAGATTATATCAAACAACAGCAACTTTCGAACTATCCATGCTAAACACAAATTTCAGAGAAGAATCCCCCCAATGTATCTGTCACACCATTAACACAAAAGTTCAAATCGATCCAAAAACCTTGGTTGTCAAAAATATTATTCAGGTTTTAAAACCCTTTTTCACTGCATACATGCACCTAAACCCCTTCAATCGCCCCTGATGGACACACCCGCGTAATTTTGAAACATAATTGAAATGTATAGCTGACACTATCTGACCACAAGCATCATATCAATTTATTTTACGAAAAAGACAAAAAATATTTAGAAGATAGATAAGATAGTAAAAATGTTAGAGTAAAGGAATGATTCATTTTCCTTATTTCTGGTGATGCATTTGTAAACATAAATTCATTAAATTTATTCATGTGATAATTTTTACAATTCTTCTGTTCAAAATGTAAACCTATCAAATTTAGTTATGGTTGTGTGTTCGTTTTGGTCCATTTGTTTCATTTTGTTGTGCCTTCAAAATTCTCACCTAAAAACCTTGAACTACGTACTCCCTTATGTGTCCATAACCGATCTGATGTCTCGAAAGGCCACAATTAAAAATAGAACAAACATCCTCATATACACTCTATGATGTACGCTCCATTTACGATCATAACTGCAAAAACAAACTATCATTTAGCTCTACAGTTAAAGGATCTTTCCTTTTCCCAAATACAAACAAGGTTCATAGAGTTACAAAAAAACATCAACATGTCATTACACCGACAGTCATTATCATCCAATCTTTTGCCATGTTTTAACCGGCTAATGATGCTATTGAACTCTGTGGGATTTATTTCAACCCTGCCTTTAATGACTGTGTAAGTACAAGGGTCATATCAACATTGAAACACTGGTAAATCACTATTTGTGTGCTATACCACTGGTAAGAAGCTTAATGCAGGTGCAATAAGCTTTTGAAACTCAATCGATGACGCAGTGTTAGTCATAGCTTTGTTTCTATTTTCTACTATGTTACTTACAGTTTTACACTTATTTTTTTTCTGGAAAAAAATGAAATATATTAAGCACCAAATAATAAGAGTCAAATTATGACATACCATGAGTATACAGACTTCCATAAATAAATAAATAAATAAAATAACTGCAAGCCAGAACAACAAAAAAACGCCTCTAAATACACCAGTACAACCAGCAACACAACTCAACCAATACAGGATTCTACAAACTCATCACAGAAAAAAAACCAAAGAACTTTTTAAAGAAAGTTCACCAAATCTTTCAATGTACATAACTACAAGGGAGAAGATAATCAAACAATGCTTTGTTCAACACTAAGATACATAGCCATCCGTCACTAACTAACCCAAACATCCAGACACTCCTTGAAGAAATAGCAAACTCAGCAAGCTTCTCTCAAAACTCATTCAAGATCAAGAAATAGCAAACTCAACCACTAGAATAAGGACCAGGAAACTATCCTTATGTAGCTACTATCATCAACTACAAGAATCAACATACACGAAATGAATGTTACCTAATCTTCAAAGATACACAATGTCACAAGGAATACAGATCCAAGCAGAAAAGTATTTCAACACAAAAAATACATAGCCATACTACCCACACAATCCAAACTTTGGATGGTTTAATTGGAACATTGTATAACTTTGTCTCGCAACATGCTAAACATCTAAAAGGCTTATTCATCATTAATTACACAAGCAATAACACATATACAAAGGACATTCCCTGTTCTCAATAAACCATTAAAGACAAGGAGCAGAAGTAAATGAACCTATTGTATAATAGAAACCACATTAACTTGATAAAATTCGTTTTAAGAAAAAGTAGCTTATACTACATCTACAATCGCATAAGATTTCATGACAGTAGTTAACAACATTAAATAAGTGATAAAAAGCTAAAAAATAGGGGCCTCTGTCCTTACGTAACTTGTACTTTGTGATCCACACCTTAAAATGTGGCCTTCATTACTTTGATTAACTATCGTCAGAATAAATATGTAAATCCGAGTGATCAAGCAAAAGTAGAGATTCCTTGTAAGAGCCCATGAAGAATGATCCCACTCCAGAAATCCCAAGGAGATGCGGTGGTGTGTGTTGTGAAATGAAATTGGGAAATTTAGGGGTTATGATTACCCTTTAGTGTTCTGATTAAAAATTAACTTATCTAATAAATTTATCTTACTATTTCATTTCGGGTTGTCTCAAAATAATTGTTTACTAGAAAATTTAATTCGAGTTAACTATCGTTATTATTGCAAACATTAAAGAAGTTTTAAATTAATTAGTTAAGGGTAAAATTATCATTCTGAAAAAATAAGAAATAAAAAGTTGTAATAATAATGTTTTTTTTAAAATGCGTGTTTCTTGTCTCTAGACAATAATTGTGGGACGGAGCGAGTAATTGATCTAAAAAGAGATAATCACAAAAAAAACCTAATTTTTTAAAGCCTACTTCACAAAATACCTACATTTTTCCGAAAAAACCAACATACCCATAGAAATCGCAAGTTTTGACACCTTTGTGAAACTGAATTTTTTTTTGATATTTTTAAGAAATATCGCAAAGTTTTGGATAAAACTTGCGAGATTTTCATTAATTTGCGAGATTTTCTTGCAGATTTTGGATAAAACGTGTTATATTGTTATTTCTTGCTTATTTCAGTGTTTTTCACTAAAACCTCAAAAATTTTCACTAAAAACTTTAAGTGTCGTTTAGTTAGTAATTTTTTTTTTCTGTTTTTCTGTTTCTAAATTCCTAAAGAAGAGAATGATTTTTCTTCTTTAGAAAAGAGTTGAGAATTTTGAAAATCCGTTTAAATGGAGTTATATTTTCTTTTTAAAAAAAATGAAAAGATGTTTAGATGAAACTGTTTTCAAGCATTTTTCTTTTCCTAGTCCAACTTTTTTTCTTCATATTCAATCTTTGTAAGTTTTCAAACGTCTTTTTTACGTTTTTGTCCATATTTGTACGTTTTCATCTGTTTTATCCGTGTTTACAACTTTTTATCCGTTTTCATTCGTTTTATACGTTTCATCTCTATTTATACGTTTTTATATGTTTTCATCTATTTCTATATGTTTTTATACGTTTCCATACATTTTCATTTGTTTTATACATTTTCAAATAGGTCAAATGGGTCATTAAAATGGGCCAAAAGCTCAATACACTAATTAGTTACAACTTTTTAACAAGTGATATAACATATTCTTAACGATTTTTTTACGTTTATATGTTTTTGAACATTTTCATACATTTTCATACATTTTCATCCATTTTGGCACGTTTTCGTCTGTTTTATACGTTTTCCTCTGTTTTTAATGTTTTCGTCCGTTTTTGTACGTTTTCACCCGTTTTTTTACGTTTTCGTTCGTTTTCGCCAGATTTCGTACGTTTTCGTCTGTTTTTACTTTTTCGTCCATTTTTTTACGTTTTCCTCAGATTTCATAGGTTGTCTTACGTTTTCGTCCGTTTATTTACGTTTTTGTCAGTTTTTTCCGGTTTTTACGTTTTCTTTCGATTTCTTACGTTTTCGTCCGTTTTTTATGTTTTCGTCCATTTAGATCCGTTTTTTACGTTTTCATTCGTTTTCCTCTGCTTTCTTACATTTCCGTCCGTTTTTTACGTTTTCGTCCGATTTCTTACGTTTTCGTCATTTTTTACGTTTTCGTCCGTTTTTTACGTTTTTGTTCATTTTCGAAAACGTATAAAGACATAACAAACGTACAATACCTAAGAAATCGGACGAAAACGTACATAAATGCACAAAAACAGATAAAAACGTACGAAAATGGACGAAAACGTAAGAAAATTAACGAAAACGTAAAAAACTGATGCAAACGTAAGAAAAAGGACGAAAACATAGAAAACACAAAAACGTAAAAACGGACGAAAACGTAAAAAAAGGATGTTAACGTAAAAAAAGGTCAAAAACGTAAGAAACCAAGCGAAAACAGACGAAAACGTACCAAAACGTAAAAAACAGACGAAAACGTAAGAAATCGGACGTAAACGTAAGAAATCGGACAAAAACGTAAAAAAAGACTAAAACGTAAGAAATCGGACGAAAACGTAAGAAACCATATGAAACAGACAAAAACGTAAAAACGGATAAAAATGTAAGAAATCAGATGAAAACGTAAAAAACGGACTAAAGCGAAAGAAATCGGACGAAAATGCTTAAACGTAAAAAAACGGACGAAAACGTAAGAAATCGGATGAAAACGTAAAAAACGGACGAAAACGTAAAAAAACGAACGAAAACGTAAGAAATCGGACGAAAACGTAAGAAATCAGACCGAAAAATAAGAAATCGGACGAAAACTTAAGAAACGAACGAAAACGTAAGAAACGGACAAAACCGTAAGAAATTGGACGAAATTGTACCGAAACGTAAAAAAGGACGAAAACGTAAGAAATCGGACGAAAACGTATACAAACGGATGAAAACGTATAAACGGAGAAAAACAAATAAAAACATATGAAAATGAATAAACCAAAATCCGCCACATGGACTGTAAGACCCACTGCAAACTACCTTTACAATGTTGTTGATTATTACAAAAATGGGACAGTTGATCTGAATACTAGGACATGTAGCTATGGACAATGACAATTATCGGGTTTACCTTGTGTGCATCTTATTGCTGTTACGCAACACTTGCGCCTATCAAGTGCAAATCCGTTTGCAGTTTCATGTTTCAAGACTAGTGTTTGGAGGGCTTCATACAACGAGGTTATATATGATGTTGGGCATCCTTCAGAACTTATAATTGTCCTTCCACCTGTAATGGACAAACGTCAGCCAGGAAGACCGCGTAACCGTGATCGCTTTAAATCCAAGGGCGAAAAAACTACACCAAAACCATGTATACGATGTCGTAAAGTTGGACATAACCACCATGATTGCCCATCAGATTCACCATCACAAACTTTTATTCCGACAACATCAAGTGTGAAGTCAGGTTCTAGCACATCAAGGAGAGGTTCAAAAAGATCTCAAGAATCTACTAGAATTATTGTCTTAAAGCTGGAAATCGACTAGAATTATTCCATACAGATTCCAGGTTCGAATTGGAGTGGGATAAGGACTCTAGAACCGGTTTTGGATGAAAGTGAAGGAAAGAGTATTGTGATAAGTGTGGGACTTGTTTCCTAAGTCTATCACAACTAGGATTATGAGGTTATATATACCCCATGACCCTAACTCATTCCATGCGACTCATAACTCTCAAAACCTGTCAAACAGTTTCGATTTCTTTGCTTTCTTTCCAGCTGAGTTCGACTAACTCTTCACTAGAGTTATTCGATTGTTGTTATTAGTTCATCACTGAATTCGGTTAAACCCTTCAAGGTTTAATCGATTTTACTTGTTCCTAGCTTGACATTGCATGTTATAACACAGGCTGTTTGTTTGTTGGTTCACTGGTTCGAATATAAAACCCCAACTAGGGTTTTCGGGTTGTTAAATTCGATACTAAGGTTTTCGGTTTATTAGGGTTTTTCTACAAACCCTAATTCGGTGGTTTTGGATTTCGGTACAAGCTCATTAGGTGCGTTTGGTATTCGGGTTAAACACGAGGTGTTTGGTTGTGAAGTTAAGCCTAGACAAGCTTAACATATTCGGTTGACGTGATTGTGTGAGCAACCGTAGAGACGATTTATTTTAGTCGTTTTATTGTTTCAAGATCATTGGCTAAAAGGTACTCGTTTTCTTACCTTCTTATTATGTGTTAATCTATATGCTATTACTATGTCCAATCCGTTGCGTACTCGTAGCTACTTGGTTAGCTAGATTGTTAAATCCCAACAATTAGTCTTTGATGTTATCGGTCCGTTACAAAGTTAAACTTAAATAGATGGCTGCAGAACTCAGGCATTCATTTGTGAGGCTTCGTCTCACTTTACCTTTGGAAACTATATTGCCGTCTCCTTGTTGTTTTTCAGCCTTCTTATGTGCCCGAATCATGACTCGTATTGCACGTGCACGCAGTTCACGAACTTAACAAGGTGGCATCAAATATGGCTCAAGTGGCTTGTCACCAAATACGTGCTCGCTGTCCAGGAATATTCTCAGCTTATGATATCTGTCCTGTGTGGATGAATTAGCTGTTAATGATTGATGTTGACTTAAAAAACACAATGTAGTCCAACCGATATGAATGACATTAATGAATAAATCAGAACCTAAGAAGTACTATAAGTTATCCAAGAGCCGTAGTGACCGGAAATGATATGAGTGTGTTCCATTTAAAAAGTAATTCCAAAATAAGTTTTCTAAAACCCCGTATGTTCATTTGGGGGAGTTTAACTTAAGAAAAAAATAATGGACTCACATCTCGAAGTTTATTTCTAGGGAGCATGCGAAGGACAGCTTTTCGTATAACTTCTATAGGATCCTTCGCCATCTTATCCTTCAAACTCCTTTCCTTGACGCGCCCAACATACCTGTATAGTGATTACAACTAACATACCTTATGAAACAGCAACTTCACCGCTTGTGCTCTTACAAAAATATAACATTCTTGTAACCATTGCAATAGAAGTAGAAGATGTACCCTAAATCACAGAGGCTAATTGGCTAGTTACTTGAGTTACTGAATGGGGAATTATATCATTAGTACTTCCAAGGGTACGGTTGGTGCTGGGATAGACCATGGGTCATTGGCATCAACCGGTTGTCTTGGTGGTGCATGTGATTCGAGTTGAACAGCCTCAAGCATTTTACCATCTAAACCTCACCTCATTCTCCCATATGGCATTGCATCTTCACTTGGTTCCGGAAGCCTTGTTGATGACACTGGTCTATCAATTGAAGCTGGAGTCGAAGACGGAGCTGGAGTTGGAGCAGGAACCAACTCACAAAGAGTGGAGATTTTTCGTTGTTTCCTTCCTTTCCTATGCTTCTTCTTACCAAGGCCTTGTATACATATAGCAAAGAGGGCGACCTAAAAACTTGTATGAAAACGTATAAACTGATGTAAACATGAATATGACCACATACAAATATACAAGTATATCTAATATTTAAAAATTATTGATGCAAAAATACATAATTTATCATTAAATAAGAACTAATATGTAGCTGCAGAAACGTATTAGATAATACATGGATAATATCACATATCATTACACCCTAATTTGCAGCAATTTGTTCTATTAAATAAGAACTAATATGTAGCTACAGAAACGTATTAGATAATGAATATGACCACATACAAATATACAAGTATATCTAAACCACAGGGACGAACCATGTAATTAACTCATTTGCCAATTTTAAAGCCAAATTACCTATTTGTGCATATTACCAATAATGTTATCATTCAGCGGTGTTTTCAACACTTTGCCACCACTCATAAGTTAATGTAAAATGTAAAAAAAACCAATGGAGCATAAGCAAATACATAAGCAATACAAACACCATCAATTTAAATTACTCAAAATTCAAGAAGATAGATTGAAGTACCAGTGAATCATCTATAGCCTTGGGGACTGTCTAAGGTACCACCTTGGTCAGAATTCGACTTGAGGTTGCTCCTTAGTGGCATGAGCAGAGGGATACTCCACATTTATCACCATCTCTGAAAGCGGTTTATCTTCATTAATGCTTTCTTTAGTAGCATTTGATATCGACCCTTCCATCACAACTTTAGGCAGCATGTTATCTGATGTACCCATGCTCTCTCCATTAACATGCCTTTCCTATAATTGAATGTATCATCTTGGTTGACTACCACATCTGTATTTGGAAGTTCAGCCACACTTGTATCTTTGCTCTCACTTGGCGAAAGTACATTTTGCTCTTTATATGACCCGTTCACTATATCCGCGTATGCCACTCTCCTATTTTTAACAAGGAAAACCCTTTACAAAAACCAAAGACTTCCTAAGAACTTGAAATTCGGAAAGAAGTCAGTAAAGGGTACACCTGTCCCTCGTTTAATACTTTCGAAAGTGCAGTGACCCTCCATGTGGGGAACTCATGGTTGCGAATTTGGTCCTTGGCCAATGTGAAATGACCAAATTACCCTCGTTTTCTTCCTCTTTAATTTAATAACAACAAACTAAATAGGCACATTATAATTGACGTTATTCGCTTTACAATGATCCGTGATCTGTACATGACTCAAATCGTTAATTACAATTATTTATCCAAACCAGGTAAATTGGAACTCTTTTATAAGGAGAATCTGCGAACTGAGGTCAGATGCTCTCTTGGAGATCCTTCTATAACTTAAAAGTCCATCCATTTTCTTCCAGAGTTGAAACATCAATATTAGAGAAATAGATCGTATTTAACGAACTATAGCCCAGAAGATTTGGCTATTAGTAGACCTGAGAACACATTTGAGCGGCGAGAATAAAATCTTGTCAGAATTTGTCAGCGGAGCTTTTCAGCAGCTGCCTTACAAAATTTATGTTTTTTGCGAGCGGCTTTCAGAGACTTTCTCTTACATGTCTCGCTCTATAATATTACATCTACGGTACCAAAGGAGAAACCGTCCTCTTACTTCAAATATAAAGCGTCAACATATCTATATGAATTAATACGATCTATGTATGCGAGGCTATAGATCGTTTCCGTCTCGCTATTTTATTTCCAATGACATCAATTAGAGTGATTCTGCTACATACCGAGAGCAGCAATTCATTCTCTCAGTCGCCATTCTGTTAAGAGATTAAATTCTCAATTAGTCTTTCCTCGTGTCTTTCTGCCTTATGATCGTGGTGCGCTGAGATCAAAAATCAACAGGCTCTATAGCAAAACAAATTCAACAATATAGTCTAAAACTCACAAACACCCTATCCTAATTGTTTCACCTCTCTGCAACCACCGATAATCCCGGGTCCCGTTACTCTATACTCACCTAAATAAGATAGCTTACACAACCCCAATACATGAATCATCTATAGCCTTGGGGACTGTCTAAGGTACCACCTTGGTCAGAATTCGACTTGAGGTTGCTCCTTAGTGGCATGAGCAGAGGGATACTCCACATTTATCACCATCTCTGAAAGCGGTTTATCTTCATTAATGCTTTCTTTAGTAGCATCTCTAGATATCGACCCTTCCTACACAAACTGTTAGGCAGCAATGTTTATCTATGTACCCAGCTCGTCCTCCATAAACACCTTCCTAAAATTGAATGTATCAACTTGGTTGACTACCACCTCTTAATTTGGAAGTTTCAGACCACACCTTGTACTTCGCTCTCACTTGGCAAAGTACATCATCTGCTCTTATCACTCGCATGCACTCATCCGGTAGCATACGCCATCTAACCACAACCAAAATATAGATCCGACTTCAACACTAAGGAGTAATAGATCTCCAATCCTGACACCACAACTCCGAATTTTCATCATTAGAACATATATAAAACCGAACTATTATGAAAAGGAGAGCGCAGTAACAACAATCGACACCTCCATCAAAGAATATACCATTTCTTAACTGACAACTCGCAATCCTAAAACAACCCTCAAATTGCACCAAACACAAAATCTACCGTTTCACATATCCCGTATGCAACCTCCTATTTTTAAACAAGGAAAACCTTTACAAAAACCACAGACTTCCTAAGAACTCTGATTTCGGAAAGAAGTCAGTAACGGGTACACCTGTCCCACGTTAATACTTTCCGAAAGTGTATGTGACCCTCCATGTGGGGAACTCAATGGTTGTCGAATTTGGTCCTTGACCAATGTAAAATGACCAACATAACCTCGTTTTCTTCCTCATAATTTATTAACAACAAACTAAATCCAACTTGCATTCCTCAAAAAAAATTAAACACAGGTAGGCATAAGAAAAAATTATAAAAAAGAAGGTAAAAAAAACTGAAACTTGCGTAGGAAGTAACAGTAGAAAAGTTACATGTAGAATACGAAGCTTTAAAAAGAAAGCCATAATATAAGTACACATACCGTCGTGTAAAATTCTCACTCCAGGTCTAGGCATCTCCAGATCATCACAATCTACCATCACACACACCACTCTAAACGAGCGCAGTGTTTGTCACTCAGTCTTCTAACAAGCTTCACAACCACACTCCTTATGCATCGACTACAAGCACCTGGGGGTGGAGTGTAATGCGAACATACCACCTCCAACATCTTTGATCTCTATCTACATTACTCATACTTCAACGCCAGGCGAGTACACCTCTACCAACTCGAGGATATCATGAAAAAACGAGATGCCGATTGGCAGGTAGTCCTATAAGCTAATAACAAATTAAGCCGCGATTATCATCACGATATCAATGTTTATCATATCTAAACACAAACACCTACACCTACACCTTAAAAAAATGAAATATTAGTCAAGCTAATAAATACACTTCATTGCTTAAACGATGCAACAAGACTAGTTCTAATATCAGGTAGACACCCGGACCTCAAGAATCTTCTCGACTTGCATCTTCCCAATCCACTGGTTCAAGATTTTAATACATATATTAGAGGTGCCTTAGAATATATAGGGGTTTGATTTCGTTAAAGTGGGTTTGATTGAAACATGTTGTCCAAGTGGGTCTATGTTTAAATTTGATAATTAGAAGATAAATTCTGTTTCTCTTCAGTTTTGCACTAAAAATTTCTCAACCACAACCGAATAACACGAAACCTGAACCGACGAACACCCCTACCGGTCTATACCCGATTGATGTCTGAAAGGGCCACCATTAAAAGGATAGCACAACAGTCACATTGTACGCTCTTTATAGTAACCCGGGTACTCAAAGTGGTGATCAGATATTACAGCTCCAACATTTAAGAGCATAACTGCAAGAAACAAAAGTCTCAGTTGACTCTACGAGTCAAAGGTAGAAAACAAGAATTGTGTCACGTACATGACAGTTGTTTAGTATCCAATCTTTCGCACTGGTTTTCACCCTGCTATGGATGTTATTGAACTCTGTGGCATTCGTTACTATTGGATGTTAATTTACAAGCCTGTCTCTAACGATCATGGTTGGGCTGTGGAATTACCAGGTCATTTGCGCATTGACAGATAGTTTACTGCGAAAAGTGAAATGCTGGGAAGAGTTGTGCTGCTCATACCAAGCACGATGCCCTGGTTTGTTCATGTGCACTATGAAAATTGGCAACTATCGCTACTTAAGTCCACGTAAACCAATTTACGAGGTAGATAAGGTTTGGACTTCAGTCAACTTAACTCAAAAACATCTAATTTACGAGGTAGATTACGAGTCGCTACTATTAGGATAAACCTCATAAGTCATAACCCAAAAACGCTTTCATATAAACCAGGTAAAACATTTGGCACAACAAAAAACTAGTTGTGTAATTGTAAGGTTTCCAAAACAACAGCAATATCCATTCCAGAATCACAGAAATTTCTATGAGAAACAAATGTTAGATAATAACTGCAGCGTAAACATAATAAGCCATGAGAGATACCAACTATTGTTGGATCGTTAAGTAGTTACAATCATTTTATGTTTTCCAAGAGACTTGAGCATACAATAAGTAGGTTGACATGAATCATAGAAGCTCTTGAACCTACTATCATCTGGTAAGAAGTCAAAGTCTATTGCAGGTGCAATAAGAGCTTGATCTCATTGCAGCCTCCTAGAAGTACACTTATTTTTCCCGATGAAAAGTGAAATATAATAATAAGAGTCAAATTATGGCATACCATGGGAATTTCCCATGGCCAAATAACATGACAATACAGACTTCCATACTAGACACACACAATAAAAAAAACAATGTGATATATCAACACCGCAGAAAGAAAACTCAACTAATCAGGGTTCTACAAACTCAATCACTAGGACCAGGAAACTATCCTTAAAGACCTACTATCAACACCTCAGAAACCAAAACTTCCAAAAAAAAGTTACCTAATCTTTCAAAGTACACAATCACAAGGGTTCAACACCAAGATACATAGCCATCCATCGCTAACTAACCCAAACATCCAAACACTCCCAGAGTATGTGGTTACAGACCAAAAGCTCATTAATCAGACATAATCGCAGAAATAGCAAACTTAGCCACTTAGGTACAGGAAATGAGTTCCTGAGTGTGTGGAGCTACTACCATTAACTGCGAAATCAACCTACACCGAATGAATGATACCTAGTCTTTCAAGACACACAATCACAAGGGAATGAAATCCAAGCAAATAAACCTCATGTTTGTATTTACAGATTATTCAAAATAGACCCCAATCAAAACGAGAGGAGAATGTAACAAAGCAAAGAACGCTAACAAGATTTCAACATGTAATGAGCATCTAAAAGGTTTGTTCATCATTAATTACACAAGCAATAAGAAATCTATAAAGGACATTCTCCGTTCTCAATAAACCATTAAAGACAAGGAGTAGAAGTAACACTATTCATGGAATAATAAAAATCACATTAAACTTGATAATACCAATTTAACTAACCTTGCTACAAAGCACATATTTGGAAAAAAAAAGTAGCATATAATGCATCGGCAATCGCGTAAGATTTCATGACATTAAATTAGTGATAAAAAACTAAAATAGATGAAAGTGATTTTCCCACACCTTAGCTACAAATAGTCCCCTCCGTCCTTAAGTAATTTGTACTTTGTAAAATTCACACCTTAAAATATGGCATTCATCATTTTGATCAACTATCGTCCGAATAAATATGTAACTCCGAATGATCAAGCAAAAGTAGCGATTCGTTGTAAGAGCCCATGAAGAATGAGTCATCTTCTCCGGAAATCCCAAGATTCTTGATTTGTTGTGAGCAGGGGTCAAAAACATTAAGTGTGGTAGACTCTCCATCCGTCTCTTCAATTAGACATATAGGTTCACCATTCTCCCTAAACCCCAACATGTGACAAAATGGTGCGTCAATTGTGAATAGCTTTCTAAAAGATGATTCATGTTCCATCATCCATACACCACAGCCATCCTCGCCATTAATGTATCCTGACACAACAAGAGACCCCCTTAGCTTAGAAACGGAGCAATATGACCACAACTCCTTTGTTAAGGTATCCGGTAGGTCTACCACTTTAAACTCCTTGGTAATCAAATCAAATGACACAACCATAAGATTTGTGGTAAATTCACCATCATCAGTAAGAGTGTTCTCATAAGCACCCCAATAGATAAACCTATCTATAACAGCCTGAGTTTCCGGATTAAGTCTAACTGATTGACGAGGCAAATTACCACTTGGAATCACATTCAAAACCCCCGAACTCAATGTAAAAACTTCAACATTCCAAGGTTTGTTAAATGCAGATACAATCCTAACAACGGTAGGATCTCTAGTGACCGGACAAACCCCGAAACCAAAGTCAGAATTAGGGACAATAGCAATACCAAATGACTTTCCGATAGAAGGGTTCCAAATAACAACCATCCATTTCTTATAACCATTATGGAAACCATACAAACACAGTAATCCATGACACACACCAACAACCTTATGAACACAATATTGTTTAAGCAAAGGAGACACAACAAATGGAGCAAGCTCTTGTTGTTTTACCTTAAAGGTTTCGATATTATCGTCTACTAAACAAATGTACTTTACCTCATCCATTAAAATATAATATTTGTAGCTTAGAATAAAACTATGCGGCTGCGTATGGCGGGCGCCGTAACCTTTGATAAAGTCAGAGCTGTCAATGAAAGACTTCCATGGTTTGGAAACTGACCTGAACTGAACCAATGATTTGACATCAGAAACCATTTTAATGATTTCCATTTGGATTTCAAAAGGGATATTGTCTGACATTTTAAAAAGTTGTTTTTCTAGGGTTTATGTGAACTTTCGAAAAAGGTTGAGTTAGTGAAAAGTGAAAAGTGGGTATTGGAGAGGAGGTGATTTTGGATCAGGGTTTTAAAGGGCGTCGTGTGCCGTCGTCATACGCCGGAGATGTGGTGGTTGTATGGTGGCGTGTGTCTTGCCGAAATGAAATGGGGAAATTGTTGATGCATCAATAAGGTATCGACCGGGTAAAGAATGGGATTGGGGCTTTTATTTGAAGGATAAGGATCGTTAGAGTTAATGTTCTGCTTTATTTGATTGTACATTTGATTAATCAAATGTACAATCATTTGAACATAAGAGGATTTTTTTTCTTATTTGAAATACTTTTATTTACAAATCCTTTTTTTTACACGTGACGAAACAAACGGTTTAAATTTATAGATATAATAAATGAAAAAAAAATGTATATTATATGATTGTGTATATGAAGATAAGTAAGACGATTTTATAAAAGGCTCTAATAATACTATAAAAAACTAAATTCAAAGCACTCTTTATAATTTCCGCGTAGCCTTTAAATAATCCTAAGATAAAGCATTTATCAATGAACGAAAGAAAATTAATAACTAATGCTTTTGAAGTATTTATTAAAAAAATATAGCAAAAAGATCATGAAAATAACATTATATAAAGTCTAAGAGTTATATTATTATTTCTATAAGCATAAAGCATGTTTTATAAGAGATATTTATATTTATTACTTTAGGGGATGTTTTTCAAAAAAATTAGAAAATAAGTCTGTTAAAAAGATGCATAAATATCATTATTAGTGAATAAAATATATTTAAAATTGATATTTTATAAAAATATTTTTTTATTTTTATTGAATTGTTACTATACATTCAAGTTGTAAAATGTGTTATACAATGAGCATTTTAAAGTGCTTGATGCGGTCCGTTTTACCTGTTTAGTTACGGACGTGTCACGTCAGGTTACCTTGATTCAAAAGGTTGAGATAGAACAATACGTCAAGGAGATGTTGCTAAGTGATATTATTATGCAAGTTTGAGTTCTTATGCCTCACCAGTGTTATTGGTAAAAAAAGATACTTGAAGATTTTGCGTGGATTATTGAGCACAAAATGCCATCACCATTATAGAGAAATTCCTCATTCCAATAATTGAAGAATTTTTTTTTATCCGATAACATTCCTATAACATAAAACCTCAAAAACATGTTCCCTAGTAAAACCAAAGTTATAGGGATACCAAAATTTATTAAAAATTTTAATAAACCAATCTTAGTCATCTATTTTTTCATCAAATTAATAAACCCACTTTTCATTTCTTTTTAAAATAAAATATCTCACAACCCGTTAATCGTTACAAATCACATGTGAGTTGTATATAGATTCTTTTATTTTTTTTTAAAATAAAATATCTCACGAATTTTTTATTTGATTTGTGATACAAATCACATGTGATTTTTTCAGACGTAGCTGAAAAAAATCGTAGAAAAGATCGTCGAAAGTATACCGAAGTGCACGTCTACTGGAAGATAAAAAATACTTGTCGCAATGGTGTATTTTTTTCGCTTGACGATTTACCGTTTACAAGATATTTTATTTTTAAAAAAGAGGTAGAAATTGGGTTTTTCTTATTTTGATGAAAAAATGAGTGGCTATAATTGATTAATGGGGTCTTTAGATAATTTTGGGTCTACGTTGCTCTCAACTCAGTATAGTAGGTCCTAGATTTATTTTTATTTTTTTATTTTCTTTAAACAAACACATTTTATTAAATTTGAAATGCGATTACAACGAAAATAGAAAGAGGTACGGATAAAAAATAAGCAAACTAAACTAGGAACTATGTGGCTCGGATCTTTGCTTTGATCAAAGCGACACCTTCTTCCGACATCCCCACACTGCTAGTATCAAGAAACCTCAATTCTTTGATTTTTCTTTGTTGCGATGAACTCACCTCCTTTTGCACGATGTTGTCGCATGTCATCTTGGACCATTTCCTTGATGATCCTGATGAAAAACATGGTTATAATTCGAAATTTATGTAACTGTTAAATAGAGAATAATCAGTATTGCAATAGAAGCATAAATCTTTAAAACATTTTCCATTGCAGCGATCCACATACATGACTATGACTAATAGATAATATATACAACACTTGTGTACAATGTGTTCTGGAGGGTATAGTATGACCTTATCCATAGCTAGTCCACTTTACACTAGAGCAACTTTAGTAGTGATAGCGTATGACCATAACTCGTAACAAAACTAAAGGCCCAATACATTTTGCCTGGCGAACCAACTCCCCAGGAAAATATCAGCCGAAAGCATAACATCTCTTGCCCGAAAAACCTACTCCCACACAACAAATCGCCTGTTAGTTTATCCTCGAAACCGTTATTGTACTACTGCCACATGCAATTAACTCATTAGTAAAGAGGTAGTGCCACAACATATCGTGTTGAATATACCCATAACGACAAGAGCCAACCATGTCATGCCACGTGTCATTCTTGTATCCTCCATAGGACGACCTCCGCGTGGGTCATCTATAACCGCCAGATCACATCTACGGATCACACACAGCCCTAAATGCATCCATATAAATACACATGCATTTAATAAGAAAAACTAACTTCATCTTCTCCACAATTACACACACTAAACACTACTTGTATGTACCCCGACTTTAAATAAACACTCTTATCTCGGGGTTCTTATCACTCAAGGGAAACCGAACATACGATTAGCCTTATCTCACACTAAACCTATACCAATCCTTGCTTTACGTGCTAAATGTAAACATGGGGGTCGGTCCAGAGTTTTCTGATGCCTTGGACGAGTCGGTCCAATGATGCCCCTTATAAACAAAAAATCACATTATCTTTTACGTGTTTGAAACCTAATCAAGTTAGATGACTCATTCATACACACCTTTTTTTTATTTCATAAACAAAATATTTAAAATATCAAAAGATGCCAAGTAATATTATAGTTTGCGGAAAATAAATTCTTTTGGTTGATGTAAAGAAACAAACAATTAATGTGCGTTAAAAGTTAAAAGATACAAAATAAAAGTATAATTACAACAGGAGTCTTATGCTAGCTGCCAAAAGTGTTCTTAGCCCAATGGTGGGCTTATTTTCTCACAGTTGTTCGGCCCATTTCAACTATAGTGTCGTTTTGATGTTGGATTAATAAGCCTATAAAGGGACGGCCCAAATAAACACAGTATGTTGTTGTGTCATGTTTTTCAGTTTCAAAAGTTCGCTGCCGTTTTGTCTCTGAGTGTGCACGTTTGTTGTCTCCTATGTTTATGACTTAATTTTTTTTTTACAAAAGAGCCTCTCACGCTTCAATTATTTATGACTTTTATATATAACAAACTTTAGTTATCAAATATGTAGCGATTTATTAAATGAAAAAAAAAATATACCGACATAAAGGCCTCTAAATTATAAACAAAACGAACTCGATATTGATATGCAACAAGCGTGCGTACGATTTTGTAAAATTTAAAAAGTTTAGTATTTTTTTTAGAAAAGAAAAAAAAATTCAAAACACACCCTTAACCAACATAATTTTTTTTAATTTAATCACAAAAAATTTTATTTACAATTTTATTGTTACGTTGACGTTTTAACATTTGTCAGGAATCTCAGCATGAATTAAGTACATCATCATTTACCAATGCTCGATGATTCAACTATCAATTATCTTCGAAAAATAAATAAAAATAGTCCTGCCACAACGCGCGAACACCATTCTTTCTCGTAGAAACAAAAACCCATGTTTAATAAAAAGTGAACAACTATGTTAATGCTGCAACATGTTTAATATAAAAGTATAAAACAAATAACTCAACTACATTTCATGTAAAAAAAACCAAGTATTTATTTAAAAAAACAAGTCTACTTATTATTTTCGTCACGTGGGATTGATCATTGATGGGTGGGAT
>BQNB010115109.1:0-21623 GCA_026074375.1 Tanacetum coccineum
CAAAGGAAAGGAATACACATATGCTTTGCGGTTCAAATTTGAAATAACAAATAACGAAGCAAAATACGAAGCGTTGCTAGCAGGATTGCGAATAGCCTAAGTAATGGAAATCAAAAGCCTGACCATCTTCGCAGACTCTCAGTTAATGGTCAACCAAATAAAGGGATTCTTTGAAGAACGAAAGCCAGTGATAAAGCAATACCTGGAGAAAACAAGAGAAGTTCTCAAAGGCTTCCACAGTTATTCCATAGAGCATGTTCGGCGAGATCAGAACAAAAAAGTAGATGCTCTAAGCAAACTGGCTTCGATGACCTTCTCAAGACTGGCCAAAGAAGTTTTGGTGGAAGTCCTGCACGAAAAGTCAATTGTCAAAAAGAAGTGGCAGACATTATAAAAGAAGAAGGTGAAAACTGGATGCTACCAATCCGAGAGTAGTTACTATTTGGAACACTTACCAGAGATCCATAGAAAGCCAGTATGCTAAGAATTAAGGTACCCCAATACAGAATAATAGACGATAACCTATACCACAAGTCATATCTATCATCATGGCTGCGATGTGTAGGACCTATACACGCCAAGAGCATCATTCAGGAGATACACCAAGGATCCTGTGGAATGCATGCAGGATCACAATCAGTAGTGTCTAAGATTATGAAGCTAGGGTATTACTGGCCTTCGATGCACAATGATGCGAAGGCGCTAATTCAAATATGTGAAGCACGCCATATCCACTCATCTAAACCAAGAAAGCCAAAGCAGGAGATGATACATATAACTTCAGCATGGCCTTTTTTCTAGTAAGGAATTGACATTGTGGGACCAGTGTCAATGGCCCCAAGAGGTGCAAGGTTCCTTGTCATAGCCATCGACTACTTCACAAAGTGGGTCAAAGTAAAACCTCTAGTATCCACAACGGGGAAGCATATGAAGAAATTTGTATGGGACCATATTGTGTGCACATTTGGAATCCCCCAAATAATCATCTCAGATAATGGGAAACAATTCGCTAAAGGAATATTCCCAGTCTTTTGCCAAAAACTTGGTATACTCCAATGTTTTACTTCGGCTTATCATCCCCAAGCAAATGGGCAGTTCGAGGTCACCAACCGTGATATTGTCAAGGGCATGAAGCTAAGACTGGGAAAGACTCACCAAGGATGGATGGATGAGTTACCACATGTAATATGGGCACATAGGACAACCACAAAATCCAACAATGGCGAAACTCCCTTTAGTCTAGTCTACAGCTCAAAAGTCGTCGTTCCTATAGAAATAAGTGTGGAAACAAAAAGAATCAAGGAATTCGAAGTTAGACAGAATAAGAAGAGACTTAGAGAAGACCTTGATATTCTCAAAGAGCCAAGGGAGATAGCTTCCATTATAGAAGCCTATTACTAGCACAAGCTGGAGGGATACCACCACAAATGTGTCCCGCCATCTACATTTAAGCCAGGTACCTACGTACTTCGACTTAATAGTGTAAGCAAAGCATAGTTCTAAGGAAAAATAGGACCAACATGGGAAGGGCCTTATGTAGTAAAGAAAGCCTATGGAGACGGAGTCTACAAGCTAGAAACACTATATGGCTCTCCCGTTGATCGAACATGGAACGGTTCGAACCTTCGTAAGTTTTACATGTAAAATTTGCTATTTATTGTTTTTTATAGTAATTGTTTCGACTATTTCTTTTCAAGGGAATCTTCTTAAGTGTAGAAAACTAAGTGTTCATACATGAGATGATGTAAATCTTTCTACACTAGATTCCTTGCAAATCTTTTGTGTCGTTATTTACAACAAAAGATGTCGTAAGGCCACACTTAAGCCTTACTATTATTTATAACCAAGTACTTAAAAGTTTTAACGTTCGAAAGGATGTTGTAAGGCCACACTTGAGCCATACTATTATTCAACGTCCATAAAATTCACGTTAACTTCCCAAAGGTCTTCGTTCGAAACCTTTGGGCTAAAACAGAGCGGGTCACAACCCTCCGTTATAAGCGAAGGACTGCTTGCAAATGTTGGTGAACATTATAAGGCCACACATGAGCCTCTGCTTATTAAAGCGTGAAAACATTATTTGAAAAAGATATATAAGGGGTCAGACTAAGTTCCCTCATAATTTCCCAATAAATAATACAAGGAAAAATAAAACTACAAGCAACAAAGTAGTAGCAAAACGTAGGACTACATCCCCATATCATTAAAAGTCCTTGAAGGGACAATATACAAAGCCAACCACAAGGGTTGGCAAAAAAAATTATATGATAGCCTACATAAACCATCGAGATCAACACAGAAATATTATTTAAGGCCGAAGCCTCTAGAACATAAAGTGAAAAGGTCAGGGGTACATACCATCTGGATAGTTAAAATAACGGCTACATAGCGACCTTCAACTAACTGGAGCTCTCGGAGATGAAGGCTTAGAGTTTGACGGACAGGCTTTGTACGAAGGAACTTTGGCTTCTTTAAGAGCAACTCCTCTAGGGAGGCGTACGGATCAACAGTGGCTTCGGCTATGAATGGATAAGAGGCAGTGGCTAAGTCATCACCGGCTTGGTCAAATTCCTTCTTAGAGGAAGAACGATATCCATGCATCTTCTCCAAGTCAAAAGGCTTTTTTAGAACAACTACCTCCTCGAAAGATGTACACCTGCCACAAAACATAGCCGCCATGACAAGTCTGGAAACTAGAAGACCCATCTCATCACTACGGACAAGTTTTGTAGCCACGTGAGGAACAACCTTGGACACCACAACTGCCCTATCTTGCCTTAACCGATCGATCTCTTGCAGCAGCTGGGTTTCGGAACTCTTAAGTCTCTCCCTTTCATTCTCCAACCCTTCGACATTTGAACGAAGGATAGACAGGGTCTGCTCATAGTTAACCCATTTCTTCTCTTCAAGAACCAACCTGCTATACTCACCGTGAAGCATGTCAACTTGCCCCTGCAAGGTATTAATTTCATAGCGCATGTCTAACACAAGATGATTCTTATCCAAATCCTGCAGAGCTTCATTGCACTTTCTCTCAAGTTTAATATATGCCTTGTCCTTCTCAACCTCCCTCTCTCAAAATGCATCACAGGAAGTCCTAGCCTTTGACAGAGTAGACATAAGCTTATGGGTCTTACTATTCAACATGTTTTCAAGAATAGCCTGTTGCATGTAAGCCTTGTCATGGATATTGCGGAGCTTCTCCAAACTTATCTCTTTTAGATGTTGTTTCCACGGAGGAGGGGTCACGTGAGAAACAACCCAGTGACAGTCAACAGAATCCTTTAGTTCTTTAGCAGAAGGAAACTCTGTAGTAAAATAAAATACAGTGTTATGGGTGTATAGTGTTTAGGTACAAGGAGTATATGGAGCAATAAATGTACCATGAATGTTAGGATCACTATTGACATCCATAGGATCAGAGGCATCACCAAAAGCTTTAGTTGTTTAGGGCAGAACTTTTTGAGCTTTTTGTCTAGGTTCTTTCCTAGAAGATTCAGCAGTTTGCTTTCTCTTTCCAGTAGCCTTTGAGTATGTACCTACCTTCCGAGTTTGCGCTTTGCTTGCAACAGAATGGCCAATCAAAGTAATTTCATCATTCTCGGAAGGGGCATTGTTAGAGTCACCAATGTTTTTAGCAAATTCTGAAGGATGGACAGCAGTTAGACGCTCTGCATCGATAACCGGAGCTTCGTTACTGACAGATTTAGTAGAAGGAGAACTTCCTTCATCATTTGCACCTCCTCTGGTAGAAAATGAAACTCACCATTAACCCCTTCCACCATGAAGCTCCTGAAATCAATCTCTGAAAAAATTAAATAACAAATATTGATTATCAGCTGAATAGTTCAACCTATGTAATAGCATTGAAGGAATATATATACCCCTTCCATGATAAAAGATAATGGGTTTTTTAGGACTATGCTTCCAGGAGGTTTTTAGCCCTGCGAGATAAAGAATGGAGTCCTTTCCGGACATTACAAGAATAAGTGGCAATTTGGTTGTATAAAGAATCCTCTCGAGCATGTGTGGGAGCCAGATCTTTGAAAGACTTCTTATCCAGCTTGTTATTTTCAAGAAGGAGTTCAGGATATTCGGAAGAAACTATCTTGTTTTCAATGAAAAAGAAGTTGCCTTTCCAGCCTTCAATATAGGTTATAGGTTTGGTTAAAGTTTTGGGTATATCAGAACCACCCTTATTTGAGAGAGTTAACCAGTTACCAGCGGGACCAAGATTCAAGAATGCTCAGAGGGGGGTCAACGTTGGGCTTGCCATCATATGCTTTGCACATTACGGCAAAGGTTGTGAATTTTATCATTCCAAACGGATTGAAGCGGGAAATATGTACTTTGAAATAATTCAGTACTTCCCATATGAACTTGGGGATAGGGACCCTAAGATTGGAAACAGTGAAATGATGGGTATATAACCCGATGAAACCCAAAGGAGCATCAAAAATGGTTAGGGATCTCTTCGAAAGGAGAACCCAAACATTCTGAAGAATGTCGTAATCAACAGCCATTTAGCATAATTCATCTCTGGTCAAGGTACATGTTTGTGAAGTGATGATGAATTTGGCATCAATGGAAAGAGAGAGAAAGGAAGATTTACCTTGCAGAAAAAAGAATTAGCAATGATGATCGAGTAAGAAAGAAAGGTAAAGGTTTAATAGTAAATTATTTATATAACGAGAGGAGTGAATTTTCGTTCGTACACGTGTACGTCTGGATATCCAGGTAATTTTGAATTTCAAGATCTTAGCAAGAGATGGGACGTTTACATTTACCAAGGAAGACTTTACATTATCTTCGAGTAATTCTGTAACTAACTCCCTATCAAGTGAGATTAGTATTCAATGTGTACAACATGCGTATTTTAGGTCTTCGATTTGGCCTTTGATACTTTTTATTTTGAAGTCAAAGCAATGCATCCATAGATGTATACATCACATTCAACTGGGGGCTTGATGACGTAAAGGTCTCCCCTTCGAGCTCGAAAGGGATCTACTCCCAATTAAACCTAGAAACCTTCGAATAGTTTCTAGTAGCGTAAAACCATCTTTGCGATGGTTACCAGTATGGAAATCCACCACGCGAAGACCCACACCCTTCGCGGTAAGGTCTTTGACAAACCTAGGGCGGAGGTTAGACTTGGTCAAGTCAAACCCCACGTTCTCCCTCTCTACCAAAGCTTTCTCGCCAAGGTAAAGATCATGATATATTAACCCTGTAATCACCCTTTAAATCGTGAGACACCCCCACGATCACTACTTTATGTGAAAAGCCTTGTTCCAACCTATTCGTCACCTATAAATAGATGGCAAGGTCTTCAGGTTTGTTTTATGCTTTTCAACACCTACTTACATACTTCATACATACTCATTACGAGCAAAAGCACATACTTACTCTCACGCTGGAGGTGATTCGCAAGGACGCCCTCGCGCTTCACTTAATGTAGTGTTTCTATTTGTGTTGTCACATGTTACTCAAGACTTGGCAATCCAACATTCACCCCCAAGTTCTTTGATCCCCATCGAAGCCTGATCGTGTCTATATTTTCACAATCGAATGTCTAGGGAAACATGATTAGGTTAGATGAAACCTACAACTAAGTTCTTCATAACTAGTTGATTTTAGTTAGATTCCTTCTTAAGTATTCATTGCGCGTGATTAACTATTGGGAGGGAGCGTGTTTGATAGGTAACGCCCGACTAGGTTGTCACGTTTAATGCGAGCCTGACCAACTTGCTGCAGAATTAGGGGAATACTTACACATTACACTAACGAGGGTGACGGGCAATAGATTAGAGAGAGCAACTAGGGAGTAGTGCATGATTAAGTAGACACATTTGTTTACCTATACGACTTTCCCACCAATTTACATTTCTTGCATTTAGGAGTAGTTAGTAATTTAATTTAGAAACCCTCTTCAAACCCAGAGATTTTTACTTACTTTCATAAAATATAGAAATATACAAAAATACTTTTTCCTCAACCTTTAGACCCTAGTAACGTATAATTCGAACCTACATCACTATTCCCCTAGAGAACGATAATAACCCCTCGAGTCTTGCCTATACTACACTATAACGGTAGGTATTATGCCTAGGAGAGTTGTAAAACTTTTATGGTGCAACCCGCTGCATCAATTACTTTATGTAAGCATGAATTTTTTTTAATAGATATATTAGGGTTGACACCACCGTCCATGCTTTGGTTTCTCACATGGCTAACGGACGCATTTCATTTATGGAACTCTAGGTGTTCTTGTGATATACTCCTACCAGGGCAACAACTCGTAATTACTTGAAATTTGGTTAAGGATTCATGTCATGAACTTAGTGCAATAGTAACACTTTTATTGTTATATTGTATTTGCTATAATAGTCACACACTTGGAAATCTTATGGTCCACACTGATATTTTACTTAAACCTATGAACACATAAACTTTATGTTGGTGTTTTAAGCATGTATTTCTCATATCCGTAACTTACATTGTACTTGGCTAGCATTTTAAAGTTCATGGTAGAGTTACTTTATTATGGTTGCATGACATTGGATATTTGTTTCATGAACATTATTCGTTTGATTGTATTTCAAAACTATTCTCTATTTTCTGGTGAAACAATGAAACTTGTTTTGTTGAAAACTTATTTATTCAAATGAATCAAACGAAGTATTTTAAAATACTCATGTAGAGGTCGTTCTTTATATTCTTGTATTCTTGTGCTATGAAGTCATACCCCGGTTACCTTTCGCTGCAATATTTTAGGGGTGTAATAGTATTGCACCATAATTTGAATGGCTCTCAGACGAATTAGGTACCATTGTCAGTGACGATTATGTTCGGCATTCCAAATCGAGTGATGATATGGTCGTAAACAAATGTTAAGACTTTTTGCGGAGTGATGGAGGCTAGCTGTTTAGCTTCGACCCATTTGGTGAAGTAGTCGACGGCTATAATCATGTACTTAACGTTGCTAGGTGCATCTGAGAATGGTCCACATATGTCGATGCCGCACTGAAGGAATGATAGGGAGCTATGATCGGGATGAGGTCGTGTTTTGGCACCCGCTAAAGGCTGGCATAAACACGACATTCTAGACATGTCTTTAGCTCAGCTTTGGCATCCTGGTTATCAGTTGGCCAGTAGTACTTACTCCTGAGTGCTTTGGCCGCTACTCTGCGAGACCCTGAGTGCATGCCACACATTCCACTGTGTATGTCTTGGATAATTATGGGAGCCTCTGTTGGTCTAACACATTGAACTATTAGACCCCTGAATGTTTTCTAATATAAGATATCGTCCATGATAGAGTACATGATGGCCTTGCGCCTAATACTTGGTGACTTTACTTTGTTAGGAGATAGGATACCCTGAGATAAGTAGTTGGAGATAGGTGTCATCCAAGTGTCATATGTCTTCCCCTGAGAAACCTCTAGGGGATGGAGGATGGACTTTTCCTTGAAGACCTCTACTAGGTTATCTTTGCCTAGGTGTTCAAAGCTGAGTGCAACGAGTTTTCTTGGAGCGTCAGCGTGCGTGTTCATTCCCCAGGGGATTTGAGTAACGAAGAAAGAGCTGAAGTATGGAAAGATCTGATTTACCTGGTCCAAATATGCCTTCATTGATTCTTCCTTTTTTTTGCACTCTCCCCTCACCTGCGAGGCAACTAGTAGAGAGTCTATAAATACTTGGATTCGTTTGACTTCTATCATTTTGGCTATACGTAAGCGTGCTAGTGATTCGCTAGTGATTCGTCTTTAATTGTGTTTTATATATATAGATTAGATATCTATATATATATTTATATATATAGAGAGAGAGAGAGAGAGAGAGGAGTTAGATCAATAGATTGTTTTCTTAAAATAAGAAGGATAAGAAGTAACTATAAATGCATATCCGAGATGCACCGGCTTAAATTAGATGCATCTCTATAATCTTAGATATATTATTAACGGCATCATAATGTGTTTTAAGCTTTTAATTAGATGCATATACGTTATTAGGGCATTCATTTTATCTCTTGTTTTTTTTCTCTTCATGTGCCGATAAACATGAAAATCGATTTGCACAATCTAAAATCAAAATAACTTTCGAAACTCAAAATGGTGCATCTAATAAATAGAAATGTCATCTAATCAAGTCGTTGGCATCTCTAAATGGGTGGGTTTTTTAGTCATTTCTCACCACTTTTATTTTAAATATATATATGTATTTATGTATATATTTATATATCATAGTTATATATATTTATTTTAATCTATATATTGATTTATATATAGTATAAGCAATCGGCATATTACTCTTGTAAAAGTGTAATAAGCTAATCACTATAAAATTATTTACGAGAAAGCTATTGAATGAGAAAATTACCAATTAGGAAAGGATAAATTCAAATCGTTCCCGAGTCGTTTTCCCAACAAAGCGTAAATATTAAAAATCTTGTTTCGGTTCGTGATCGCGTGCTTGAATATTCTATATTTTGGATTTTGAATTTTAAATCTAATAATGTAAAAGGAAAGCTCATAAAGGCACGCTAATCTAGAAATTAATGCAATTTAAAAAATCTAATGACATTTAAAACAATTAAAAACTAATTAATAATAACTAAATATAACTAACTAATTAACTAAAAATGATCAATTAAAACTCTAAAAACTCAAATTGTAAATTTCTAAACTAAAATGTATTAAACTATTTTTTTAAACACAGAAATCCGTTTTTTGAATTTTTAAACTAATTAAAACTATAATTTAAACTAAATAATACTAAAAATTAAACTAAAAATACTAAACTTAATCCTAAAATTTTGAGAAAATTGATAAAATTACTAGATACTAAACTTGAGGTTTACAAAGAAAAACAATTCAAAAGGCCTAAGCCAATAAGCTGTTAAAATTCAAATAAGCAAAATAAGCTAAAACTAAACTTAGTATAAGAATTAAATGGTGAAAGGCTATAATGAAAAAGACCCAAGGGCAGGATGGTTAAGGCGTGTGTGTTGTGTGAGGGAGGTCACAGGTTCGAGTCATGTGACAGTCCCTTTTTGAAAAACATTTTTTTTATTTTCTTTTTGAGAAAGCTCAAGTTTAAGGAAAAATAAGCACCTTTTAATAAAGAACTTTTTGCCAGAACTTATTATTAAGCTAGAATAAGCACAAATAAAAAGTGACAGTTTGGCT
Source organism: Tanacetum coccineum (assembly GCA_026074375.1). Lineage (NCBI taxonomy): Eukaryota > Viridiplantae > Streptophyta > Magnoliopsida > Asterales > Asteraceae > Tanacetum > Tanacetum coccineum. Next base: position 9,189 of record BQNB010115109.1, read on the forward strand.
TAATAAAGACTATAAGATACTAAGCTAAAGAGTTTAGACTTTTGGACATAATAAGCTAATAAGAAAACTAATAAGCTGAAGACAAGCCCTAAACTAACCTAATAAGCACTAAGGACTAGATTTAAGCCAACAAAATAAACTGAAAAGCTCCCAAAATCATTAAGACAGTGTACTTTAAAAGGGCTTTTAAAGGACTTTTGACAAACTTTTTAAGCTAATTTTGAGTCTAATAAGCACTAGGTAAAAAGCTGAAAACTAAAAACAGATAAAGTCCTATACTCTAATAACACAAATAAGCAGGAATTAAGCAAACTTGATAAAGAAATAAGCTAGAAAAGACAAATGCAAATGACAGTTAACTCTACTTTTTTGGCTTTTTGAAAATAAATGACTACTGGTTGCTTGAAATTTAAGACTCAAAAGCTATTTTTACTAAATGAAAACTTGAAACAGATTAACACTAGACTATAATAAGCTAAATGCAACAAAAATTTACCTAAATTAAGCTATGATATGACCTCAAATGATCTGCATAATTAGGCTTTCTAAGAACAACCTAACTACTAACTGTTTTTGTTCTAAAAGACTAAAAGGCTTTTCCAAAGTCTTATGACTCTAAACAGATGTGCATTGATTCAAATGAGACCCATTCTGAGTACAAAAACCATACCTTAAGCATTCATTTTTTAAATTCAGCAAATAAGCAGTTTAAAAGAACCTTTTGAATAGCAGACTTGAGTTTTTAATTAAACAGGCTTCAAAACTTAACAAAAACTATTTTAAACTTATTTAAACTAACATTTAGACTAAATTAAAGCTTATGAAAACTTATTTGAGTACCAAAAACAGTTTTCACATCATTTGACCCTTCTTAAGTTCTTAACCCAAACACCCCTTTAAGATTTATAAAATCATTTTTAAGCTAAAACAGAACTAATTAAGCTTCAAATAGTGAAACCAGATTAAGATCTAAGATTAATAATGAAAAATAAGCCAAAACATAAGCAAAAATAAGCACTTATCAATAAGCTAAACTAATAAGCTATATTGACTATTTTTGGACAGATTTTATGAAAACTCAAAGTAAACTAATCTAAGCTATAAACTAGACACATTAAGCTATATTAAGACTGAATAAGCACAAATAAGTAAAGAATAAGCACAAATAAGCAGTTTAATAAGCTAAATAAGAAATTAAACTAAAATGAGTAAAAGTGAACATACCATGTCCTTTGCTCTAAACAAGGACTTAAAATGCTCTTTAGAGCTTATCTACAAGCTCCAGCTTATTTTCATAAGCTGGTATGGTCCCATAAGCCCTTCCATTTCTGGCTTATCTTCCAATTTAAGCATTTAATGACCATTTGAGTGACTTGAATGATTAGCTTATTCAGTTAAGCCTTAAACAAGCTTAACTGAATAAGAACTAGCCTATTAGATAATTAAGAGCTTATTGAGCTTATTTAAGTAAAATCCAAATACATTTTAGTAATATTGCATAAAAGTAAAAACGTATAAACTCAACACAATTAAAGGAAACTGAATTTTATTAATGATAAAAGAGGTTACAAGTATAACACCTCGTGTTTTAGGGTCATTTACGACGTCAATAAATTCACTATGTATTTTTAGTATTGTACGCGTTTGCTTTTAAATCGTAATCGTTAAGTTAAATCGCGTAAGCTAGAAATGATCATTCAATGTAAACGGGCATCAAACAATTAAATGTTTACATCAAGCAAGTGTTAAGTAATTATTTTGAGGATAATTATTAACTTTGTTCATTTTATTTTTATTGGTTACGTAAAGTGTTTACGTTTCGCGATAAAATACGTTTAGGCATTCCCGGAACCACCAAAACTTTTCTACGCTTCAACAAATACCCACAATTATACCCAATACCCAAAATTTGAAAAATAACATCACATATACACTCTATAGGCCGGATATACAAGTGTAGATACAAAGAAATATCTTACAAATCACATTCCCTAAATTTCATGGGATGTTCTCACCTTTTAGGAACATATAGATATTTTCAAGCAAGACTTCTATGTACTCTTGTAAGACTTCCATACTCTTGACCATGCCTTCCCTAGAAACCCTCATTGTGTTCCTTGACTAAGTCAACATTGTATATAATGCCTAAACTAGAGATAGAACACATACACTTTCATTTTACTTAGTGAAAAACACAAAACTCTCCCATTTATCTCATACTAGGCCACGGCTCAAAACACAAACCAAGAACCATCCATACAATTTTTATTTGCAACATTTCTAAGTGTTCACACATCATATCTAAGGTGATACAAGAAGGTTTGGAAGCTTGGTTGGTTGATTATGAAGGTTTAGCAAGGAAAAGAAAAGATTAGGGTTTCTATTGGAATTAGGGTTTTCAAGGGTTGTAAGCTAGTGTTTGGTTTCTAAACAAGGGTTTAGATCAATTTTTTCATCACCACACTTTATATTAAGGTTACCTAAAACTCTTAAAATTTACATTTATCATTTTATGCATATATAAGTTCTATGTAACAAAATCACCATTAGGATACTTTTAAACATGTAAAAGGGATTTTTACTTGTGATCATTGTTTTGTACACTTTTACATATGTTATGTTGTTGGTAATATCATGTTAAAATGGATATATAAGTGTTGTACCATGTTGGTTTAAGTATAAAAGTGTCGTTATAAAAGAGACTTTATAAAAACAAGTTATAAAATACTTCTAAAATGTAAAGTTTCTTATTTTTCACAGATAACACATATTTTTAGGATTCCAAAACGATAAGAATCGTATTTTTTCAATTAATAACGAAAGAGTTATGAATTACGCAAGATTATATACTTAAATGTATAAAAATACTTTTATAAAACTATTTTAATAAAAGTTACTGTTCATCTCAGATTTATACATTTTGAAAACATCATTAATATGATATAACTTTTAATAACAAAGACGTGCTCGAAAGAATCGCTAAAAACGAAGCTATAACGAATAAAATACGACATTTACGGGTTTTACGACAACTAAAACTATAAAAATAACTTTATAACTGGCGTGAATAGTAAAAAGTACCGTTCACCAGGGGACATGAAATACAAAAATGTCATATTTTGATACGTCGTCTTAATACGAAAGCGTGGACAAAAGAAACGTAAGAAACGGACCTAAAACGATAAAGTTATGTCATTTTTACTAAAGGTATATTTATAAACGTTTACACTTTATAAATATGATTTCACTAAAACGATTAGATGGTGATTGAGCTATATAGAATTGTATCTTTGGTATAGTTACGTCAAAGTATAAGTAACTTATACGACCTATATTGGATTAGGTTGCATTCGATTATTACCGTGACGCATTTTCTGTGATATACTTGATATACGCTCACTCAAGGTGAGTTTATAGCCCCACGTTTTACATGATTTATTTTATATGTTTTTGGGGTGAGAAACATGCACTGTTTTATAATTGGACACAAGTAGATAAGTTTTACATCATGATTACGTGTTGCCTAAGTAGCGATAACCCAAGTTGAGCCCATTATCATGAACTGTCAGTTACTGGATTGTGAGCGCGAATGTTATGAATAGATCTATTGGGATTGACATCCCCGTTCGGGTGATTAGCTATCACTAGACAAACGAACGTATACCATGTCGAACATAGGATGTTGCGGGTTAGAACATCAACACGGGCAATGTAGGCAATTTATATTGTATTCATTCATGTCGAGCTTCAGTGTCATGAGCTTAGGGCAACGTAATTACATTTATATGATGTCTGCATCTGTTGCATTATCATACACTTGGGAAATCTTATGGTCCTACAATATACGATTTATCAAACCTATGAATTCACCAACATTATTGTTGACGTTTTAAAGAAATGTTTTTCAGGAGGTCAATAAGCACGAGGTGCAAGGGATACATTGGTGGTTTTGATTTGGATATCAAGCATTAAAGATTTTGTCGCATTACATTTTGTATATCTGTTATGGGCTAGAAATCTTTGTATTTTGAACAAGTGAACAAGTGAAGCTTCGGGCTTATGTAACAAATGCTTTGTTAAATCCAATGTATCGGTTTCAAACGACTTTTTGGTCGTTCTATATATATCTTGTGTTATTGATCATTGAAGTAACACGCCCCGGACCCTTATTCCGCTGCGACCCAATTTGGGGGTGTTACAACAAGCTTTTGAACTGAAAATCACAATAAAAGGACAATAAGCTGAAAAATATGCTAAAGCTACACTAAAAAACTAGACAAAAAACTACACATCCTACTGTGTGAATTCCATCTTCTATTTATAGTGAGGAGGGGAAGCTTCTAGGCCTTGAGGAGCGTCACTTTGCTTTGATCATGACCCTTCAATCATAACAAACTATGAATCCATCTATTTTGAGCCCTTGATCCTCTTCCACGTCTCAACAGCCAATAGGACGCCTTGGGATCGCCAAGGTGTTAAAGTAATGACGTAAGAGGTGCCACGTTGGCCTTCTAGAAGAGAGAAACGGATGCGGATTGGTGGTTTTACCCGTTCTTCGTTGCAGGTGAAAATGAGAGGGAAAGGTGAACAATAACTCATTCTTTTTGTATTGACCATGTTTGACTTGGATCTGGGTAATGGGATTGGGCTTTTTATTTCATTTCATGCACCAAGAATGTTTAAGAAATGGATTTGGACTTGAAATGAATTTTAGGCTTATTTACTCTTTTAAATGGACTTAGTAAATTTGACCCGCTCCAGTAAATGGGTCTAGATTTAGCCCATAGAAATAAATGAGTCCTCAGTTTCGTTTTCTTATGCTCTTCCAATCTCGTGCTTAGTTTTGTTCTTTTTGGCTTCGCTTTTGTCCTTTTATGAATATCCGTTACCTGCATAACACCATTAAGAAAACACACATATACAATGTATTTTTCATGTATTATTGATCATTTAAGCTCGTTTTAATAAAGAAAATTGATATGTGATTAAACACATAAAAAATCCCCCACACTAAGCTATTGCCGTGTCCTCACACAATGTCATATACACACATAGAAAACTAAAAATTTCAACCCCCTAGACTAATTACCTCAAAAAGTAGCTAAGTGTTCATCTAAGGGGATTAAGAAATCACTAATTTTGAAACGCCCCGTTTTATCATTTCTTTATATATATATACATATATATGTATATATATATATGTATATATATATATATATGTATATATATATCTATGTATAAATATTTATTTATTTCTTCTCTTTTTTTGATACTACAACATGTTTAACTTTCATTATTTAATCATAACTTTTAGGATCATGGAACAAGAAACACTTTTAAATAGTGTCCAAAAGGATAAATTCATCTTCCTAGATTTTTTACCCGCCCCAAACCAAGCTTAAAAATGAAATCATTGGTAAATACAAGTTAAGATGCTAACACTACTCATAAATGTTTGTGTACGCATAGATACTTCTCGCTCCCTTTTTTCCTAAATCCTCTAAGAAATTTATTTTTTTATTAGTGACAAATAGATTATGTCCTTATTCATATAAAGTAAACCCGGTTTAGACCATTATTAGTTTGAAATCATTTCCTAAAGAGACGAAATGGTAAGAATAAGGTCCACATTAAGGTTCTAATTTCGCATGATTTAGGGGCTATCCTTTTTATTTCATCTGAAACAACTCAACTATGAGTCCAGAGGCGGAGGCTTTATTTAGATAACCCCGAAGTTGAAATTTGGCTTTATTATTATTATTGCAACATTATTATTCCTTGGTCCTTTAAACAATTGCCACATCGGTATGCGAGCCGACCATGGTGTAGGAGTCTTATTTCGACCAGGAGATCCTCGACCTTTTTGAAAACTATCATATCGGTATGCGAGCCGACTATGATCCAGTAAACTTTTATCAGTCTCGGATTTATTATTATTATTACCTCCACCCTTTAAACGACTGTCACATCGGGCGCGAACCGACCATGATCCAGAAGTCTTATTTCGGCTTCGGTTTATTACATAATTATTATTATTGTAGCCAAATTTCAAGTCATGTGGTCTTTTAACTACCTAGACAACGGTAGCGAGCCATCAAGAATCGGTAGCCTATTTCCCCACAACACTGACAAAACCTCGATGTGTACCTTAATTTCACCAGAAGGAATCTATACGAAGGGATTTAAACTAAGAATCGCAAAAACCAAAGTAACTTTATTTATTCAACAATTATATAACGTTTATTAAGCTGATGGGAGCAAAAAGCCACAATTAACCTCTATGAGCTCTAAAGAGATCCAACTACTCTACGCTTAGCATCTAACTTATATTTAACTCTATCATTTTTCGTTCTTCATAAATTTAAAATCTTTAATAAAAAGATCTACGAATGCTTAGTCTAATAAAATCAAGCTTTGCATATTTAAAGTCAATTATGGAAACTTGCAAACTCTTGGATTTTTTTTCAAGCTAGAATTCGTGTTTTAAAGCTTCTTATATAAAAGACTAACAAAAGCTTAAATTTATATAGGTTAAGGTTAGGGGTGTTAATCAGGTTATCGGGTCGGGTTTGAGGCTTATAGGGTCGGGTCTATCGGGTTTTAAAAAAATAAAAACCAACCCGCAACCCGACCCTATAAGGAATCGGGTCTATCGGGTTAAAAGGGGGGGGGGGGGGAGGGATGGGGTGGGAGTGGGGGGGGGAAAGGGGGGGGGGGGGTGAGAGGGAGGGGGGGAGTGGAAGGGGGGGGGGGTGGGTGGGGGGGAATAAGGGAGGAAATCACATATTTTTGGTATTTTGGTGGCAAAACGGGGTTACGTGAAGACAAGGCAAATGCAAGTAAGATCAAATCGATAGATACCCCCCCACATACTAGAACCAAACATTGTCCTTAATGTTTAAAGGGTCTCTACGTAAATCTAAAGACGTTATTATTAGCAATAGATAAACGTTAGTCAATAAGATATAGGATATCAGATTTCCATATATAAGCATTCTAAGAGCTCCAGGTACCATAACGCCGTGGGTGGTGGCGTTAACACCGTTGCCGGTATGGTACCGTCCGGCAAAAAACCTCGACGGCGTTGGTGAGAGTTACCACCCCAATACAAATTTTGAGAATATCAATTGTGTAGTTGCAAGTTAAAATTCAGATGCGAACTGCCTTTTACCCTTCTTGTGTGAACAATAGCCTACTACTATTATGTGTTATTAGGTTTATCGGGTTAACCCGATAACCTAATAATAAAATAACTAGGACCCTAACCCGACCCTATTAGGCTATCGGGTTTATCGGGTTGACCCGATAAACTAAGTTGGACCCGAATCAACCCGACCCTGTAAGGCCTTATCGGGTTCGGGTGGGGTCGGGTCAACCCATTTGACACCCATAGTTAAGGGGCAAGCTAGATCCTAACATGCTCGATCACGTCAAAATTTATTCTTATTCTAACCATCGGAAAGTCAAAAATTCGTGTAAAAACACTTATTTTATTTTTGAAAAAATTTTAATTTTGGCATAAAATCACATATTTTTGGTGGCAAAACAGGGTTACGTGAAGATAAAGTAAATGCAACAAGATCAAATCGATAGAGACCCCCCCCCATACTAGAACTAAACATTGTCCTCAATATGAGACTGCCACCCCCATACTAAAACCAACACATAATCCTAATATAACGGGGTCTCTACGTAAATCTAAAGCCGTTTATTAATTATGCTAATAGATAAATGTTAGTCAATAAGATCTAGGATATCGGATTCCTATATATAAGCATGCTAAGGATTGAAGCTTGAGTGAACGATGGACAAAACCACGAGCACGAGAGTCTTCAGAATCCGGGGCAATCCTGAACATAAAACACAAGCCGCGAAACACGAGAAAGGAAGAGGTGAACCTACTCACGTCACACTTATTAAAAAATAGAAAAAGAAGATAGAAACACGGGTTGCCTCCTGAGAAGCGCTTGTTTTTGTGCGAGTCTCTAGCTTGACTCACCTCGAATTCCTTTGTCCTTGGGGCAGAAACAGAAGAATGGAAAAATCATCATTGGACTTCTATATGCCACCGTCTCTAAGGAATAGAATCTATAAGCGGAGATGTCGGGGTCAAAAATGGTGTCCTCACTCCCGGAGGAGAGAAGAAGAGGAGAGTTCACAAGATAGGTAAGAAAAGGAAAAAAGTTTGTGATAACAAATGTGAGAGAAAGATAATGGCGATCCTCAAAGGTAAATCTCACATTTTCCTTAATCTTTAAATCATCAATATTAGGTTCATCATTTAAGCTTTTTGGGTCATGATCTAAAAACACCTTAGGAAGGAGATTAGGGATAATATCCTTAATAAGCAAACTATTAAGATAGATTATGTCTCCCTCCGAATCATGATAACCGTCCTTAATTTTCATAGAAACATCAGCATTGATCTTATCAATATCACCTCCTGGGTCGAAACGCAACGGACCCTTATTCCGCTGCGACCCAATTTGGGGGTGTTACAACAAGCTTTTGAACTGAAAATTACATTAAAAGGACAATAAGCTGAAAAATAAGCTAAAGCTACACTAAAAAGCTAGATAAAAAACTACACATCCTACTGTGTGAATTCCATCTTGTATTTATAGTGAGGAGGGGAAGTTTCTAGGCCTTGAGGAGCGTCACTTTGCTTTAATCATGACCCTTCAGTCATAACAAACTCTAAATCCATCTATTTTGAGCCCTTGATCCTCTTCCATAACTCAATAGCCAATAGGACACCTTAGGATTGCCAAGGTATCAAAGTAATGACGTAAGAGGTGCTACGTTGGCCTTCTAGAAGAGAGAAACGGATGTGGATTAGTGGTTTTACCCGTTCTTCGTTGCAGGTGTAAATGAGAGGGAAAGGTGAATAGTAACTCGTTCTTTTTGTATTGACCATGTTTGACTTGGATCTCGGTAATGGGATTGGGCTTTTTATTTCATTTTATGGGCCGGGAATGATTAAGAAATGGATTTGGACTTGAAATGAATTTTAGGCTTGTTTACTTTTTTAAATGGACTTAGTAAATTTGACCCAGTCTAGTAAATGGGTCCAGATTTAGCCATAGAAATAAATGAGTCATCGGCTTCGTTTTCTCACGCTCTTCCAATCTCGTCCTTGGTTTTGTCCTTTTTGGCTTCGCTTTTATCCTTTTATGAATATTTGTTACCTGCATAACACCATTAACAAAACACACATATACAATGTATTTTTCATGTATTATTGATCATTTAAGCTTGTTTTAATAAAAAAATTTGATATGTGATTAAACACATACCAGCTAGCAATGCTTCGTATTCTTCTTCGTTGTTTGAGTCTTCAAAGTAGAATTTGAGAGCGTATGTGAAATTGTGTTATGACGCACTTCTCAGCACTAAACCTGAACCTGCCTTGCTTGACGCGTCGTTAGTGTAAAGAGTCAAGGTTTCTTTCTTGTGGCATGTGGGTTTCACGTGCATTGTAGATTACTTGCTCGTTGTGATTGTAGCTGGCGTATCCACCTCGGCGAGGAAGTTTGCCATGATTTTCCCCTTGATTGATTATTTGAATCCGATGGTGATTTCGTACTTACTCAGATTGATTGCCCATCTTGACATTCTACATGCATGCTCATGGTTTGATAAAACCTGTTTTAGTGGTTTGTCTGTCATGACATCTATCGAGTGAGCCTGGAAATACTAATTGAATCGCCTTGATGAAATCAGCAAGGCTAAGACGAGCTTCTAGAATGGAGGGTAGTTTACTTGTGCGTCTGGTAGGACATTGCTAAAGAAATAGATAAGCTTTGGACCGTGTTTCTTTCTTCCAGCACCACTAAATCGATGTCTTCCTAAGAGGCTACTAGATACGGGGTGAGGGTTTCACCAAGGATCAGAGCGGTCAGGGTTGGTAGCTCGGTTAGGAATATCTTGAGGTCCTAGAATGCCGCATGAGCTTCGTCAGTCGATTCAAAGAATTTGATTTTTGTTGCACTCGTCCACTTGAAGAATAGTAGTTATTTTTCTAATGCTCGAGATAGGAACCGGCTAAGAGCTGTGAGTTTCCCATTGCGGCTTTATATTTATCTGAGGTTCTTGGGTGGTTTCATGTCGAGGACTGCCTAAATATTTTTGGGTGTTAGGAATGATAAAAGTGACGATCTTATTGAGATAAAAGTCTTGTAATAAATAAATAAATAATATTGTGTAATAGGTTAGGTGATAGGCTTGTGACTTAAATAAAGTCACGAGACCCGACAAATAGCTAAAAGCTAAGAAACAAGAGCTCCTTGCTCATCCTTGTATTTGGGTATAAATACCCTTCTCTACCTTATCAGTGAGGTGGTCTTCTCTAATCAATCTAATCTCATTTCTTTAATCCTCTTCCTCCCTCTTTCTCTCTCTATTTTCTACCTTTCTCTCTCTAGAATAAACACACATACAACACCTAAACACACACTTTATTGCTTATTGATCCTAAATTCAAGACCTAACAAGTGGTATCAGAGCAGCAAGAGCGATTTAGTGTTGTTTAGGAGAGCTTATTCGGACTCCTTATTCTGTCAGCTTATTCCAGCAGCTTATTTTGAGCTTATTCGGTCCCGATCAGCTGTGCTTATTCTGGTTTTTGTGTCTTTTTACTGAATTTGCTGATTCTGGTTTTCGTGTCTTTTTATTGAATTTACTTATTTTTGGTCAAAAACTCAAACAGTTTAATCTGGTCAAACAACTTATTTTGTGCTTATTTTGCTAATCTCGGTTTTATCAAGATTGAATGCTTACGGTTTTATCGTAAGGTCGGGGTAAAAACTAGTACAAATCTAGCTTATTTCGGCTTTTAAGTCAAAATCCAGAAGGTTGACTGGTCAAACTCAAAAAAAAACTGTTACAAATACCAAACTCGGAACTATAACTGATTTTATAGAGTTTTGACTTTTTGTCATTGTTCAAACTCGGAACAATTGCTCACTCAAATTCGACAGATAGACTAGATAAACTAACACAGACTTGTTCTCGTCATTAGTCTCTGATTTTCGAAAGAATAAAAGATAAACTGGATCTCAACCTTTTTCTTTGTGATTGGGTGTAAACAGTAATTTCATAAGATCTTCAAGACCCATATCACAAAAAGAAAAAATCATCACATATCTAAACTCGAAAACTAAACTCGAACACTAAACTCGGAAACAAACTCGAAAAGTCAAGATCTCAGTATTCTTTGTGTTTATCAAGTTAATAGACCTTTAAAGATCTATCACACAAAAGACGTAACATCACAGATCTGAATCAAAATTGTCAAACAAAATCTTTCATCACATATCTAAACTCGGAATCAAACTCGGAATGATTCATTTTCAGAAAAGAAACGGGATAAAAGGTAAAATAGATCTCAGGCTTTCCTTGTGTTTGTGTTTGAGTTCATAAGATCTTAAAGATCCACAGCATACAAAGTCGTCAAAGCATCATAGATCTAATGCATCATCGATCTTAAACATCATTTTCGAAAAGAGTCTTATTTTTTCGAGACCTAACCAGCTCTTGAACACGTTAAGAAATTTCATCATAGATCTAATTATCAAAAGCTTAAGTCTTGGTTTTGATTCATAAATGGAAAACACAAGCAAAAAGAACATGATCTTAGTTTTGGTTTTTCATATCTTTTGAGAGATTTAAAAACCGAAAAACAAGAAATATCTTTTCTTCATGAAAACCGTATCATCATAGATCATTTTTGAAGATTAGCTTAGTTTTGATTTTTGAAATTAAAAAGAAAAACAAGAACAACAAAGTGTTCAAATCTTTCTCTTTGTTTCGGTACTAATCGAAAACAAAAGAACAAGAAAACCTACATGTGATTTCAGATAATCGAACTCATCTTGATTCATTGATTAGTGTGTTTGAGAGTATACAACATAATCAAACAGGTTCTGATTTAAAAGGGTTTGTGGTAGCGTATGCTAGTGAGTAATTTTGTGTCGTGATTGTTTTTTCAAAAGAGTAGAGTGGATTTGTTTCTTTGGAATAGGGTTATATCAGGTTGTGGTGAGAGATCTGTTTGAGAGGCAAAGAAAGTAGTGAAAGTGTTGTGTGCGTTGGAGAGGCAAATAGGTGATTGACTGCGTGTATAACTGAGTATGTTTGAGATAGGGTTAGAGTGTGTTGAGTGAGTATGTTATATATGTAAGAATTTAGGGTTATAAAAGAATTTTGTTGGGCTTGCAATTGTTATCTACCAAAATCATATAAAAGAAAATTAGGCCAGTGTGTACGTGTTTACTAAATTGGGCTGACCAAATTTTTTAATTAGACTCATATTGCTTTTATGAGAGTCTAATGAAAATTGATTAAAGATTGGATTGGGATGAAAATTATCAGTTTGTGTATTCCGAAATCTTTTTATATGTTATCATTGTTGGGCTGAAATTTTTTTGTTGAGTT
>BQNB010115110.1:0-19006 GCA_026074375.1 Tanacetum coccineum
TCTTTTTAGCTTGTTTTATTAGGTAAAAGGTATGTGTAATTAAGCACATACCAACCTCATACTGCTTGAACGGACAATATGACTTTGTCGTACCTCATTTCAGGTCATTCTCTCGTAATTATAATCTTGTGTATATGTAAATAAGTAGTATAAGACTAAAATTAGGCATATATAGTGTTTGAGTGCAAATTTTTAAGAATTTCGTAGTAAATTTTAAAAACATTCAAATTAATGCACTCAAACACCATATAAATTCCTCATAATTTAAGGGGGAGCATCAAAATGTTCCTACAAATAAGCTTGATATATAATTAGAATATTTTTCTCACCAAATAATTTTCATACATATTTAAATAAAATGATATCCAAAATATCAAGAGATTTGACATTTTTGATAAAGGGAGAAAATGTGATTAAAATATATATAACTTGTAAAATGTGATCTGAATGACTCATGTGTGAACTCCTTCCTCGTATGTGCTAAACAATATCGATTATCGATGCACATATGCAGGGGGAGCAATTTTGAAAGGTAAAAACCATCGAGGTACTAAATGATTTGATTTATATCACAAAGTACCTTGATTGATGTTTTTCAAATGGTTTTAAGGCTGAGAACAATATCAAAAGACCAACCAGGTATTTAATTACATAGACTTATAAGGTGGTTAGGTATAGGTGTTCGTTTCCATGATCCAACCAGAACCAAAGGGATCTACCCAGGGACATTCCATTAGTTAGAATAGAAGTCCTTAGGTATGATAAAAAGGAGAAAAAGTGAGAAAAGGGAAAAGTGTCGACTAAGATCGAGCTAGTACTGGAACAAACCCAACAAGGTACTAGTCATGAAGTCTCAGTAAGCACTGAAGGGGTTGAAGAATTAAAAAGAAAAGTTAAGATAAATGGTGAAAAGAAAGAAGCCCTCCTTACACTTAGGCAGAAACCGGGTCAATACATAAACTGTCAGAAATACTAAGTTGTTGTCTGGTATTGAAGATAGTCGTCATGGACCCAGTGACGCAATGCACAACCCTTCCCAGCCACTCAAGGTCTCTCAAAAGATTCGTGTTTCATTTCTCACGAAGATTAAACACATTTCTATCGACTTTCTCACTCCGAGTTAGTTGATATTAAAAAGGTGGCAGTCTGCTCCAACCTCCGATTACTAAAAACCAAAGTGCACTATCGAGTCTAGAGCCATAAAAGAGATCATCCATAAATCTCAATAGGACACTTATCTAAAATATGCTTGCTAATTCACACAATGTTAAAACAAGAAATATATCAAGAGTCCTACGCATTATCCTTGTGATTTTGCCAGAACATCAGAGTGATAACTAAAAAGTACTCACAATGACGATGGAAATCCTTCCAGAGCCAACATCAAACAAGCTCAGTGGTAGGTGACTTGTGAGATCCTATATGGATCAAACTTGTGACACTGGATATTGATTCGGTCCAACTTATGAATTGACGAATGAATTTTGAAAAAGATAAAACTGTTGGTGTGTCATACAAACCGTTTGAATCTTGACACACCGACTAATTTTCCTAAATCAATTTTCAATCTTATGTCCATGGAAAGCCTCACAAGGGTATCTGGACATAGGAAAGTTGAACATGAATTAACGGCTTAATCGGGAAGATAGTAACGTATTGGTTCACTCTTACTGTGTTGTCTGCTTTGAGACGCTCCGGTAATGAGAACAGCTAGTACATCTGCGAAACCCTGTCAAGGAGATTCTTCAGAATTCTACCTGATCATAGGCAGTATTTATACTGATTAACGGGGAACCATGATTATTACAACCATATTCGACAAAGTGACAAAGCCACTTTCGTCCATACATGTTAATTATCACTAACCCTTTCATGCAGGTGATGTGTGTTAAAACACACATCATTTATACCCTAAAAACACTAATAAACGAATTAAAAACACTAAAATATGGTTAATTATCTTGCAAATATGTTTGTATTATGTTTTTATGTCTTGCAGGTACTAAGGATTGAAAACGGAGCAAAAACAGTGATTTTCGGGCTTGACTCTATCAAGTTTGCTTATAATTTGAAGTCAAGACGAAGTCGGATAAATTCCCTGAGCATTCCATTGGAAAGACCATGGAAATTCGAGTCAAACGGTGCCTTCATTTCTTATTGGGCCGACCCGACTCCATTTTTATAGGTCGGACTGACCCATATTTTTATAAAGCTAGCACATTTTCTAAACGTATAATTCAGCCTAACTACAAGAGATAAAACCCAGCCCATGACTAAATCAAAATGGCTAGGCCCAGTTTGAAGAGTCATACCCGGCCCATTTGATTGAATGGTAAAATTGTGTGGCCCAGGAAGCACACAAGTCCAAGAAAGGAAGCACACAAGTCCAAGAATGGACAAACCGACTTATCTGCTTATAAGAAACGCACCTCAGGGGATTGAGATATCTTTTTTTGACATCATTATTCTTATCTTTTCATTTTTTCTTTTCCTTTTTGCTTTCGTAGATTAGAGTAGCAGTAGTTAGTAGTAGATTATGTAATTTGCTTTATCGTATTCTCCATTTCGTTCTATTGTAACAGTCGGGATTTAATTTGTGTCGAACCATTTAATTTGTCGAAGTATGCTACCGAAGAGATTTACGATAATGGTTCGATTGGGGTGAAGAGTTTCCCAGTTTATGTTAATGTTTGCAAATGATTTTGTTGGTTCGAATGTTGATTTGGTTTGAATCTGGTATGCAGTATTCAGCTTATTTCATTTGTTTGGAAATTGATGTGTTATACATAGAGTAGCTTATTTCATTTGTTTGGAATTTGATTTGTTATACATCGAGTTGCTTGCAATAAGTTGGGGTATTGATGCTTATTTCATTTGTCTTTCCATCGGTTAGTAGCTTATTCAAGTTTAGCTTATTTCCAAATTTGCTTATTGGTTCGGAATTAGTTTATATTTTGTTTTAAAATATAAAGGCTGGTTAGATTAACTTAATTTTCAGATCTGATTTGGTTTAAATCTCATGTAGCTTATTTGGTTCGAGTGTTGCTTATTAGTATAGATACGCTTTAGACTTTGTCCATCGATGAGCTTATTTTTTTTTGTTTTAAAAAAATAGATTTAGTTCAATTCGGTTAACTGGTATCTAGCTTATTTTCATGTGGAGTTTGTGGGTATTTTGGTTGAGATATAGTTTAAACTTTGTTTCAATAAGCTATTATTTTATAGTTTTTAAAAGTAGATTCGGTTCTATTTGGTATTTGGCGAATTGGCTTGTTGATTGGCTTATTGATTGTCTTAACTATTGTTGGATTATTGTTTGATGAAATTGTTCCAACACTTAAGGCGAGGAGCTTACAGGTTGTATAAGCTAGCTTATTGTCTAAGTGTAAAACTTAGTTAGATTTTACTAGCTTATTAGAGAATAAAGTTTAAATACTTTACAATCTATTAAGTAAATAAAGTTTAAATAAGGAATACACTTAGCATTATGTCTAGTTTATATAATCGGGTGGTTTCGTTCTTATCGGTTTCGTCATTCGGGTTCTAATTCTTTTCTCTTTTCCATTATTAGTAGTTTTAGCTTATTTAGCTTAATATGTTCGTTATTATTGTTATGCTTATTATTTTTAGTTTAGTTGCCATGATTAGCGAGTAGATTCTTTTATGCTTGTTAAATGAGTTACGATAAGTGAATTAAGTGTGGATTAAAAAGAGCCTTGTTGATTAATAATTTTCGGATTATTTAGATTTCTTATTTGATTATTTCGAAGGGCAAAAGCCGAAGAGATAGTCAAACATCAAATCTAGTAATTAATACTTATATAAGATATTATTTTCAAAATAAACCAACGTTGTGAGAAAATAATGTTTTACGGGTATTAATTCGTCATCATTTAAAGTAATTTGTATCAAAATAAATAAATGTTTTCAATAACAACCAACGTTGTGAGAAAAGAGTTTTTTTTAAATGGTACAAATTCTTTATTAACTCTTTTCTTCACACTTAACGATTTTTTCGCCTCACTTGACAAGCATATCCATTTTAATTATATTTTAGTATTAATTTAGTTTATTATTTTAATTAGTTTAAAATTAAATAAAAAACAAAACAAAAAGATAATCAAGCATCCAATGAGAAACATAAACGTAAATCTAAATTCAATTCTCGCCGTGAATGCGACACTCGGAAGATATATTTTTGCTTGTCCTCAAGTGATTATTTTATCTATACGGGAAACTTTATATATTACTATGACACGCGTTTGACGTTAATTATCAAAATGGCGCCGCTGCCGGGGAGTGTTGTACTATTTTTATGTTGTGTTTCGAGTTAGTGCCTTGAAGATCCTTTCTCTTTTGAAATTTATTTTCGTATCTAAAAAAATATAAAAACCAAAAAAATATTTTTATATTCTATATTTATATATTATATTAAAAATACCAAAAATATTTTTATATCTTATATTTATATATTATATTAAAATACCAAAAATATTTTTCTTTTATTATCTTTATAAAAATCTTAAAAATATTCTCCTTTATCCTCTTATTTCATTTCATTCTTATCTTCTTTACCCTCTTATCCGTTTAATTCTTCGACATGTCTTTGTATAACCATTTTGGTTGCTCGTGGTGTGGAGGTCCGTTTAATGGTGGAAACTATCCTGGCTGTAGCAGTGTAGGATTCGGAAATGAGTTTGTCTATGACCCAAATCCTTATTCTTATAATGAAACACCCACCTTCTTCAACCAACCTCCACAGCACCAATACGAGACATACTCGTGTGAGTTGTGTGAAGATAGTCCTCACTATGGATTTGATTGTCAAACACGGACCCCGCTTGTCTATGAGCAGGACCCGTGTAGCAATCAAAACTATAGTAATGACCAATCTCCATATCATTCTATAAGTTTGCCATAACAGTTCTGCTGTTGTGAGATCTGTGGAGGTCCGCATTATAGTTCTGATTGTCAAACTAGGAACCCGCTTGTCTATGAGCCTAATCCTTGTAACAATTATGGCTTTTCTTATTTTGGCCAACCTCCACAGTTCACACCCCCTCAGTCACTCCCCTTAAGCGAGTTCAATCGAAGAGAAATGATTACATAAATAATCGAATCTCAAAAACAATTCAATAAAAGTCAAGAACAATTCAACATGAATTTTCAAAATGAAATGAACCGTCTTCAGGAGATGTTGAACCTTATAAATTCAAACCATGATTCTCCTGTTAACGTGAAAGAACTAGAGGGGAGTGACGATTACACGGAGGTGACTTATGACAAGGAGCAATGTTTAAGTGATCATTATATCGCTCCCATCACACCTCTTGCATACACACCATCCATACCTTTTTTAGCTACCATGGAACCTGCAGACACCCTCTTAATGGGGGATGAGATTATTAGCACTATTCCCGCAAGGGAAACTGACAAATTCATAAAGTCTAGTGTTGATGATCGTGTCCCAATCCCAAGGGAGTCAGAGGTGACATCTGATAGTGATTTAGAGTGTGATATGCCTGCTACTACACCTTTACCCCCCACTGATGTTAGGGAAGAAGATTTTGATATCAATTCGCCTTTAGGAGAATATGTAGTTGACTTTTTGATGGAGAACGTGGATGTAGCTGGCTTGCCTAGGCATTTGGTTTAGCGACTTTTTAGTCATTTAGTCAAAAATCCGAGTTTAATTAAAGAAATGTCTGATGATCCTTTAGGTGATGATTCAAAACCTAGATCTTATGATGTGACTTTCTCAAACCCTCTCTTTGACTTTAATGATAATTTTACCTTATGTAATGATAATTCGCTTTTTGATGAGGAGTTGACATTAGTAGTCTGGACCCTCCTGAGTTGACTCCAGTTATTGATGAGCCTACTTTGCTAGTCACACTACCTTTACCGTGTACTGATATTTTGGGAGATGCTATTATAGATATCGACTTACTTTTAGGAGAGCATTTAGACACCCTCTCAATAGGGGATTGGGAAATTGACTTCAATCCTAGTAGGGACATAGAAGAACTAGAAAGTTTACTAGCCGATGACCCTGTCCTAGTCCCAAGAGTGTTTGATGAACCTTTAGGTAATTCTGATTCGATGTCTAGATCATCTGAGATAGAGCTCTTCGCTGAGTTCGGTCTAGACGATTCAATTCCTACTGAAATTGATGATATGTATCACGACTCAGAGGGTGACATTCTATATTTTGAACAATTGCTTAATGAAGATACTTCAGCATTGTTACCTATAGAGTCCTCCTCACTTGATCTACCACTTCCCGATCCTAAGCAGATTTACTTAAGGGAAGTGGAAAGATTTGATCTTTTCTCCTCCCTGACACAGTCGGGTGGGAAGACGAGGGTGATGGAGACCCCTTCTTTTGATTTTCATCATATGCCATCACCGCTTCCTGCTGCATACTCACCTACAGAGGTGATGTATTGCTATTACCATCATCACCTCACATCGGGTGATGGATTTGACCATGGACCTAAAATGAAATAACACTAGAGTCAAGCTAGAGACTCGAACAAAAACAAGCGCTTCTCGGGAGGCAACCCGTGTTATCCTTAATATTAAATAAGTAGCTTGCTACATTAGGTTTCTTTCGTAGTAGTTTAATCGTAGTAATGAATAAGAGGGGTGTATTTTTAGCCTAAGTGTGGGGGTGTGCTTCTATCCTTGTTGTGTTTCATGGACAATGTATGACTGTCCCAAGAGTGTTTGATGAACCTTTAAGTAATTCCGATTCGATGTCTAGATCATCTGAGACTAGTGACCTTTTTGAGGAGCTCATTGTCGAGATCAGCCTAGATGATTCAATTCCAATTGGAATTGATGATAGGTATTATGATTCAAAGGGTGACATTCTATTTTTTTTAACAATTGCTTAATGAAGATATATCTTTCGGTGTATCTCCAGCATTGTTACTTACTGAGTCCTCCTCACTTGTTCTACCACTTCCCGATCCTAGCTCTTTCTTTTTCTATTTTCCTAGTAGTATAATATTATATTAGTATAGTTAGTAGTATTAATATTTAGTGTAAGAGAGTGCTTCTTTCCTTGTTGTGTTTTGTGGGTGCTCGTTTTTGCTTACAGGGTTTCCTCAGATCGTGAAGACCTTCGTGCTTGTTTTCAATCCTCCAATCTCTCGGTCTTCGATCTTCTTCATAATATTATGGAAATCCTTAATCCTGATCATATATATATATTGTTTCCCTTTTCACACTTGGAATTTTAAGCATTTGCCTTTTCGTTCTTAAATGTGGGGGTAAAACCTGACATTTTTGAACATTGAAGCCAATGTTCAGTTCTAAGTGTGAGGAGGATTTCTATCAAAATTGATCATACTTGACCAAAATTTTGCTTTATTATATTATTATAAAAAAAAATTAAAAAATGATATAAAAATGTTTGATAAATAAGTAGGCCCGTAGGCTAGAATTAGGGAGATTTTTGACTTGACCGAGTTTTGCACTCTAGCTTTTCCCTTAGCTTTCGAGACTAAGCGTTTGCTAAACTTTAAAATTTTGCAAAGAACGAAAAATAATAGAGTTGAATATAAGTTAGATGCTAAGCATGGAGTAGTTGGATCTCTTTAGAGCTCATAGAGGTTAATTGTGGCTTTTTACTCCCATCAGCTTAATAAACTATAAAAATAATAATTTTTAATAAATAAAGTTGATTTGGCTTTTGCGATTCTTAGTTTTGATCTCTTCTTATAGATTCCTTCTGATGAAAGTAAGGTACACATCGAGGTTTTGTCAGTGTTGTGGAGAAATAGGCTACCGATTCTTAACGGCTCGCTCCCGTTGTCTAGGTAGTTAAAAGACCACAAGACTTGAAATTTGGCTATAATGATGTAATAAACTGAAGCCGAAATAAGACCACAAGACTCTAGGGTTATCTAAATAAAGCCTTCGTCTCTGGATTCATAGTTGAGCTGTTTCGGATTTAGGATGGATAATAAAAAAAGATAATTCCCTAAATCATGCGAAATTAATTAGAACCTTAATGTGGACCTCTATATCAGGCATATCGTCTCTTTTGGAAAAGAATTTCAAATACTAATTTATGTTTTGACTCGATCGCTTTTTATAGTAATAAGGCTTAATATATTTTAATTAAGTGATCTCGTTTTCCACATTATGTTTCCGGATTTAAATTCCTTAGAGGAAATTAGGAAAAATAAGGGAGCGAAAAATTAGTTTGCGTTTACACAATTAACATTTGACTGAGTAGTGTTGCATCTAATCTTTTTTTAGCGTGAATTTTCATTCTAAGTTTGTTTTGAGGCTTGTAAAAATCAAGGATGTCCGACTCCTTTTTAAACCTTTATATAAATAAATTTTATTTAAAATTTTTATTCTTTATTAAAATTTTATCTTAGTTTTTATCTATTTAAATAAATGGTTAAAACGGGGGCGCTTTAGAAACAAATGATTTTAAACTCTCTTAATGGACCTTTTCTGTTCTTGTTTGATGTGAGGGGTTATTAAGTTAAGGGGGTTTAAATTATTTTTTTCGGGCGTGTATTATAAACATTGCGTGTGAAACCAACAATGGCTAAGTGAGGGAGAATTTGATGTGTGCTTAAACACACATCATTTATACCCCGGAAAACACTATAAAACGGACTAATAACACTAAAATATGGATAATTATGTTGCAAATATGTTTGTATTGTGTTATTATGTCTTGCAGGTACAAAGGATTGAAAACGAAGCAAAAACGGTAATTTTCGGGTAACTTTCGACGACTTTTTCACGTTTATCGAGGTTCAAACGAATCTGTAAAATTCCCTCGAGCACTCCATTGGAAAGAGGACAAAATTACAAGTCTATCGGTTCCTTACTTGCCCCGTGAACTTTTCTTATTTGAACCCTACACACCATTTTTGAACCTTTATTAATTAAATGAACTTGGCCAAATTAAAAAGAGGATAAAAGAAAAATGTTTGCATTATATTACCAAGAGGAAGCTTGGCAAGATGGTTAACCTTGGACGCCCTTGAGCCCTGCTCGGGAGGTCCAGGGTTCTATTCTCGCAGAGTGCTCTTTTTGTTTATTTAACTTCGCAGGTTCGGAGCTAGGGTCGAGCTAAGGAGGTTGGCTCGAGGCTGGGACTTATGCTCGGAGGTTGGCTCGGGATACTCGAACCAACAATTATCAGATAAGAAGGACACGTGGCATCACGCCATTGGTGGATCTCGTTGATTTCTTGCTAGCGGTACCAGGTTACACACACGAGGCAATCATGTGCCATAAATGAGGTCGGTGGGCTGGCTATAAAGTGGTGCTTGAATTGGACGCAAGATGGATTTTTTTTCTTTTAGTTTACAAAAAGTAGCGCAGTAGTTTTCTTTTCCAGCTTAATTACTTTTTTGCAGCTTATTACCTTTTGTAAACTCAGCTTATTTTCAGCTTTTAATTTCAGCTTATTTACTTTAAACAGCTTATTGTAAACAACTTATTGTAATCAAAGATTAGCTTATTTTAATGAAGATGTTTTCAAAGGTTTGTTTTATCACTTAGTGCTTATTCTCTACTCTTTCTAGCTTATTTTATTTTCGGTTACTATACGAGCTTAATCTCGGTTATAGCTTATCTCGAATAAGCCTATCCTCTAGCTTATTTCGAGATCTATGTCTCAAGCTTTATTCGGATAAGCTCTCCTAATAGCTTAAATCGAATAAGTCACAATAGATCTAGATTATTAGCTTGTTTTTAATCAAATAGTTATAGCTTATTTGTCTTTTTCTTTAGCTCGATTCGATTTATCAAAAGGTGGCCACGAGTGCTTATTCACTCAGCTTATTTACATAAGCTTGCGGACCACCTAAATAATCGAGAGCTTATTTGTTAGATGTTGCTTATTTCCTTTTCGATATAGCTTTTGGAACTTGAAGTTTGATTTAATAAATGTTTATTAGTTAGCTTATTTGTCCTTGAGCTTATTCGATCCATCTTAGAAGTTTTGAATTGCTTATGGTCTCGGCTTTGGGCTTATTGTGTTGGGAACTCGAATAGCTAAATAGATCTTATTAAGTTTCGGTTTTAAAAGTCTTATTTTTAGTGCTTAATGATTTTTCGAAACATAAACCTTATAGTTAGTTTATTAGTGTGGCTTATTTAGTCTATTAGCTTATTAAATTGTGGTTGTAATTTAAAGGGTGGAGATAATAATAAAAAAAATGTGGGCTGATAAAAGTGTACTGCCTCTTGCCGGCTCACAACCGATGTGGCAGTCTTCTAAATAAGGCACATAGTAATAATAATCCAAGACTGATAAAAGTTTGCTGCATCTTGCCGGTTCACAACCGATGTTGCAGCCTTCTAAAAGGTCGAGGAAATTACCAAGGTCAAAATAAGACTACTGGCTCTTGTCGGTTAGGACGCCCGATGTGTCAGTTGTTTAAAGGACCGAGGTTTAATAATGTTGCAATAATAATAATAATAAAGCCAAATTTCGACTCCGGGGTTATCTAAATAAAGCCTCCGTCTCTAGACTCGTAGTTGAGTTATTTCGGATGAAATAAAACTGGTTAACCCCTTAATTCATGCTGCGTCCACCCTTCCCGCATATCTCGCGCCGTTCCGTCCTCCGTACCGAGTTCGCCGCCGGGCCCTTCGGCCCGTCTTCTCGACGTCCGCGCGCGTTGCCACTCGCGACTTTTTCTGTCTTCGCGGCCCGTTTTAACATCCCCGCCGTCGCGATTTCTTCGCTTCGTCACGCGCGTTTCGAACAACCGCTCGTTCGACCCTCGTGTTCCGTGTATCCTCGATCTTGGCTCCTTCTATCGCCTCCGCCGCCCCTGCGATCTTGCGACGTACGAACCCACGGCCCAGCCCTCTCGAGCTCGACCGCGGCCTCCCCGCCCCCCGCTACTCCGATTCGCCGCGTTCTTTGTTCCGAATCGACCCCGCCCCGTCGACGTCCGACCCGCGTTCCTGTTCCGCCAGTACCCGCTTCTTTCGACGGTCGTGTCGAGCTTCCGACTCATTTCGCTCCCTCGCACTTCCGCACAGCATTCTGCCGAGACGTGCATACCGGTACTGTTACTCGTCTTGCGATCGCCCCGTTCGACGAACTCTCGACCGTCGTCATCGAACGCGCCGTCCCAGATCGCGTTTCTCTAGCGAAATCCGCACTTAGCCTCGCCGCCCTCTCGTCGCCCCGTGGTAAACCGCGTCTCGCACCCGATCGCGACCATCTCCTCCCGCGACACCCCCGCCCACCCCCCCCCCCACCCCACCCCCCCCCCAGCCTGAATCCGCGACGAAACGTCGTTCCTTTGCACGCGAAATCGTCGACGACGTACCCCCGCGCTCGGCGGGATACATAATCCTTGCATCGAACCCCGCGCGATGCCGGCCTTCCGTCCTTGGTAGGACCCCGGCGCACCTTCTCTCCCGCTCCACTCACCTTGTTACCGGTTTCTCCCCCGCTAAGTCTCGTCGCTATCGAGCTGTTCTAATCTATCCTCCGCGTCCGGGATCGCGCCGTCAACCGTGAGACTCGACCTTTACGCCGCCCCTTCCCCCTCGACTCGCCCGCTTCCCGCCGAAACCCGCCGCCCGTCGTCTTCCGCGCCCGGACCGAATTCTTCCCGTTTCCGAATCTTCTTTCGACATCGCGCACGCGCGCTCTCTCTCCGCGTCGGCTCGTCCGAACGTTCCGTGTTTCGGCCCCGCACTCCCTCGCGACATCTTCGCCGTAGCGCCGCGTTTACGTCCGCGCCCCGCGCCCATCGCCCGACGGCTTTCGACGCGGCCCCGCCGCGCGTACGCCGTCCCGTCGCCTGCGAGTCGCGACGCATGCAGTATGAGCCTGTCCGTCCGTATGTCTTTTGGTCGCTATCGCCCGTCGCCCTCACTTCACGTCATACCGCGTTTACGAAATTAACGACCGCGCTCCGACGTGCGATTCCGGAACGACTCCGACGACTTACCGAAATGCCGACGCGCTATTACCTTTCGCGCGCAGCCCTCGGTCGCCCCGCTGCCGCCGCCGAGCGCGACCGTCGTCGGGAGTCGCTTCGCGAAATCGCCAAGCGCCGGCTTGGTTCCGACTATCGAAATTGCGCGAAATGTCCTACTTCCCCGCCTCGACGTGATTGGCCGCCGAATTTGTCGCCCGAAATCCCGTGGGTCCACGTCGTCCATCGAATTGTCCGACGACTCGCGCCGACGCCCACGCGGCCGCCCGCGACCCGACGCATCGTGACTTCGTGCCGTATTCGTCGCGCGAGCTTCGTCTTCGTCTTCGCCTCTGCCGGTTCGGCCGACCCCACTGCGCCGACGGTCCTGACCGAATCCGTGATCGTGCGTTCATCTCTCCCCGACATTTCCACGCGCGCCCCGGCTACGCTTCGAAATCGACGCGTCTCGTCGCGACGCCCCGAATTTTACGACGCGACGCTTCGTTCCGCGCCGGCCCGAAAATTCGTCGAACACGCTTCACGAATTCGAACCGCCCTTTCCGTCGTTCCGTTGGCGCGCGCGACCGCGTCGAAGCAAGCTGTTACGGCATCTGTCGACCCCCCGTCACGAACGGCCCGCCACGTTGCCGGATCTTCCGGGGGCGTTTCCGACTCGCTCTCCTTCGGCGCCCCGGTCGCCCCCGAGCTATCGCTCGCCGACTTAATCGCGACCCCTCCTCGCCGAACGATCCTCCCTTACTCGATTTCGTTTTGCGAATCCCGCGTCACCCGAAAGCCCGCCTGCGCCCCCGCTCCGTCGTTTCCATTGCCCACCTCCCTCGTCATCCCTTTCCGTCCCCGACGCCCCGCCGCGCGACACCTTTCACCCCGTCTCGTCCGAAACCCTCGCCTCTCGATTTCGGCTTTCGAAATTCATCGCGAAATTCGCTCTTTCGTCGCCCGCCCTACTCGACATTCATACGAATCGCGGCCGCCGGCGCGATCTCTCACCTTCCTTGTTCTCGAACATCCGTCACGTTCCCGCCATGTCGCGACCTTACCGACTATTTCGAAACGTCCTCCGCCCTTCGACCGTCCCTTAATACGTCACTTCCCGACCCTTCGCCCACGATCCAACATCACCGTTTTCGCTCACGCTCGCTCTCAGACTACCGAATTCGTCGCACGACGAAATCTTACGTGTTGCGGCGCCACCGACGCCCTAGGCGGACTCTTTTTTCGTACCCTATCTCCTCCGCGCGAAAACTTCCGCGTTCGCCCGCCGCGATCCGCGCCCCGCCGAAATTTTCGGCGAACGACACCGATCGCCTGGCCCCCCCACGCGACACGATTCGCGCGACGTTCCGAAACGGCGCCCTCCCGATCGCGCTCGCGAAACGTTCGACGCTACCGAACGCGCACCGCGTCCCGTCTCCCTCTTCCGACGCTCGCACCCCGTTCCCGCTATTCGCGACCCGCGCTCGTCCGGCTTCCGCACGCGACGACTCACTCGTGCCTCGACGAAATCTTCGAAATTAAAAACCTTAATGTGGACATTATTCTCACCATATCGTCTCTTTAGGAAAGAATTTCAAACTAATTGTGGTCTAAACCGGGTTTACTTTATATAAATAAGGACTTAATTTATTTGTCACCAATAATGATAATAAAATCCATAGAGGATTTAGGAATAATGGGAGCGAAAAGTTAAAGTTTTTTACTTACACAATTAGCATTTATGAGTAGTGTTAGCATCTAATCTTATATTTGACTGTGATTTCGTTTTAAGCTTAGTTTGGGGATTGTGAAAAGTCAAGGATGACGAACTCCCGTTCTTAAAGCCTTTTAAATAATTTTATTTAATTTTTATCTTAGTTTTTATCTATTAATGAATAATTGGTCAAAATGAGGGCGTTTTCGAAATAAATGATTTTTTGAACCTTTTAATAGACCTTTTGTTCTTGTTTGATTGTGAGGGGTCATAAGTTAAAGGGGGTTTTAATTATTTATTTCGAGACGTGTTTTATAAACATAGTGTGAGGGAATTTGATGTGTGCTAAAACACACATCATTTATAACCCGAAAAACACTATTAATTAGACTAAAAACATGAAATATACTTAATATTATTTCAAATATGTTTGGTATGTGTTTTTATGTCTTGCAGGTACAAGGGAATTGAAAATAAAACAAAAACGGTAACTTTCGGTTAAGATTTGAAGACGTGTACGCGTTTTTCGAGGATCCAACGTAGTTGACAGTCGTTAATATTTCCCGAGCATGACATTGAAAAGAGCGCGAAAATTCGAGTCCGACAGTACCTTCATCTTTTATTGGGCCGGCCCGACACCATTTATATGGGTCTGACCGACCCATATTTATTAATAATACATGGACCGGATGTTTAACAAACCACCAGCCCATAATCAAATGAAGACTCAGCCCATCTATTAGGGGTGAGCAAAAAAACCAAAAAAACCAAAAAAACCAAAAGAAACCGAAAAAACAGAAAACCGAAACCGAACCGAACCGAAAACAACCGAACCGAACTAATAACCGAACCGAACCGAACTTGCCAAAACCGAACCAAACCGAACTACGAATTCGGTTCTCGGGTTGGATATGGGTTTGACAGTCTAAACCGAAAACCGAATTTCTATAAATATATATATTCTTTATATATTTATATATGTAAAAAGATCAATAAAATTTTATATATAAAATAATTAATATAATTTATATATATATTAATTATCTATATATATATATATATATATATATAATTTACATATAAAAAAATCAATAAAATTTTATCCTAATATTGAAAAACACTTTTTATGTTTGAAATAAATTTTTTTGTTTAAATATATTTGTATATTTTTCTTTTTTTTAATAAATTGTGTAATTCGGGTAAACCCGAAAACCGAACCGAACCGAACCGAACTAGGATTCAACCGAACCGAACCGAAAACTGAATTTGAATTCGATTTGGGTCAGTATATGGGTTGACTTTAAAAAAACTTTTAACCGAACCAAACAAACCGAATGACCCGATAACCGAACCGATCAACACCCCTGCCAACTATTAGTTCAAATAAGATCCCAGCCCAAGTTATGAAAAAGGCCCAAGATGGAAGAAAGGAAAGAGCCCAATCCAGTTTTTGGAATGTTGCTTAATTCATACGCAAGAATGAAATGAATTGTTATAAAAAGGGGAGCAGACGAAATCTTAGATTTTATTTTCCATTTTTCCTTTTTTCCTTTTTCTATTTTTTAATTACTTTTAGATTAGATAGGTATGACGCAGCAACCAGATGGGGATGGATCATCTTTATTTTCATTCATTTTTTTTCTTCTTATTTTTACTTTTCGTTTCATTTTTTCTTTGAGTATGAGTAGTATAAATTAGTTTTTTTGTTTTAAAAAAATAGATTTAGTTCAATTCGGTTAACTAGTATCTAGCTTATTTTCATGTGGAGTTTGTGGGTATTTTGGTTGAGATGTAGTTTAATCTTTGTTTCAATAAGCTATCATTTTGTAGTTTTTAAAGTAGATTCGGTTCTATTTGGTATTTGGCGAATTGGCTTGTTGATTGGCTTATTGATTGTCTTAACTATTGTTGGCTTATTGTTTGATGAAATTGTTCCAACACTTAAGGCGAGGAGCTTACAGATTGTATAAGCTAGCTTATTGTCTAAGTGTAAAGCTTAGTTAGATTTTACTAGCTTATTAGAGAATAAAGTTTAAATACTTTACAATCTATTAAGTAAATAAAGTTTAAATAAGGAATACACTTAGCATTATGTCTAATTTATATAATCAGGTGGTTTCGTTATTATCGGTTTCGTCATTCGGGTTCTACTTCTTTCCCCTTTTTCATTATTAATAGTTTTAGCTTATTTAGCTTAATATGTTCGTTTTTATTGTTATGATTATTATTGTTAGTTTAGTTGCCATGATTATCGAGTAGATTCTTTTATGCTTGTTAAGTGAGTTGCGATAATTGAATTAAGTGTGGATTAAAAAGATCCTTGTTGATTAATAATTTTCGGATTATTTAGATTTCTTATTTGATTATTTCGAAGGGCAAAAGCTAGAGAGATAGTCAAATATCAAATCTAGTAATTAATACTTATATAAGATATTGTTTTCAAAATAAATCAACGTTGTGAGAAAATAATATTTTTACGGGTATTAATTCGTCATCATTTAAAGTAAATAACAACCAACGTTGTGAGAAAATAGTTTTTTTTTAAACGGTACAAATTCTTTATTAACTCTTTTATTCACACTTAACGATCTTTTCGCCTCACTTAACAAGCATATCCGTTTTAGTTATATTTTAGTATTAATTTAGTTTATTATTTTAATTAGTTTAAAATAAAAAAAAACAAAACAAAAAGATAATCAAGCATCGAATGAGAAAGATAAACGTAAATCTCAATTCAATTCTCGCCGTAGATACGACACTCAGAAGATAGATTTTTGCTTGTCCTCAAGTGATTATTTTATCTATACGGGAAACTATATATGTTACTACGACACGCGTTTGACGTTTATTATCAGCAGGTTATCCCGATGGTCGCAACTATTGGATCAAGACAAGTCAAGATTCAAAGCCATATGCTCATACTTGACCGATAAAAGTAAAGACATCATGAAAAGCTCAAGTACATGTTTCAAGAATTCCACTACTCTGATACCGTATGTCTTTCTTGAAGTGACGAAGTATTAAAGTTAAAGAATCTCAAAGAAGTTTCTGTCACTTTGATACCGAACGTCTTTCTCTAAGTGACGAAGTGTTATAGTTAAAGAATTTCAAGAAAGATGTCTTATTCAAGCTTTCAAGACAAAGAAACAACAAAAGTATGAGCATGTCAGTCCGAAGATCACAAGTACCCAAGGTGGCAAAAGATCACAAGATGATGATAAGAGATTATATTTGGCTGATGATCTCAAGATGACTCAAGATCATAAACAAGTTAAGACAAAGGAACAAGCTCCAGCCTAAATTCAAAGATCACTACATCATGTTCACAAGATGAAGTCAAAGAAATCAAGTCTGTGAGCACAAGACTGAAGACAAAGCATAGTATGCTAGGTTTAAGTATTTTGTAAAATGGAGTGACCTCCCTTAGAGGGAGATTGTTAGGAATACGAAAGTATCAGTCACTACCATAAATGTCGTTAGATAGCTCGTTAAATAATATTTGGAAACTAAATAGGCTAGATAAGCAAAATCCCATGGAAAGCCCATGGACCTAAGCCATATCCGGTCCTATGTAGGTATAAATACTCTTTCTATGCCATGGAAAGGGTGGTTGGTTTTTTCATTTTCTCACTTAAGCTAATATTATTCTATTTCACATTCTCTCACTAGAAACTTCCTTCCAACCTTTCTCTCTTTAGTTCTTTATGTGTTTGTTCACGGATTACTTATATTCTACACCTTTTATCATCATGGCAGCAATACCATTCTCTCAACTTTCCTTTCTCGTCAATCCTATAGATATCCTTCCCCCGTTGTACACCTTCTTGGTGGGGTCGTAAGTTGGCCATATTTTAAATGTTTCATTGCAGTCCTGTTTAACAGGCTGCACTTTAGGGAGAGTAGGATTTGTCTTGTTAATCCTAGCCTTCTTGCCGCATCGTCCTTGCATATTCTTATTGTCCGAAGTACTATTTTTTGATCATGGAGGCTGTTGTGTCCCTCAATTTCAAGATGTACCTAGGGTTTATGAGGAGGTGTTATGACTTTACAGGGCTTGCCATCATGCTTTGAATTGATCATGTGAATTTTTTCGACATGGGTTGTGAAATTGTGAATCTTTTTGTCCATATCGAAGGTAATCCTATCTTCCCCTACTCCTAAAGAGATTTCCTTATTGAAAACGTTGATCTCGGCATGAATAGTTGCTAGAAATGGCCTACTGTTAGACTTAATTATATTAAGTCAAACAAGAATGTTATCGGTCTTATAACGTCAAATTAGGTCTTGTAATGTAATAGGCTAGTCGGGTATTAACGGGCTTGGAATGAAATCTAATATTGTCCATGTATCAGGCTCAAATCCCAAGTTAAACCAAGCCTGACCCATTTAGAAAGCCCATGTGCCAACTAGAAGGCTAAGGGTATAAAAGGACCCTCTCCACACATGGAGAGGGTGTTGGTTGCCATGTGTTGTATGTGTAACTCACCAAACTCTCTCTTCTAATCTAATATTCTACCTTTCCATTTCCTCTCTTTTCTTCTATCTAAATTCGGCTTATTGTAGCTTATTTGGTTTGCTTATTAGTTGTGTATGGATTAAACATATGGGATATCATGTGGTATCACTCGCCAAGGGGTGTTTAGTGTTTGATTTGTGAAAAAAAAACTCAAATTTCGTGGCTTTTTGAAGAGCAAAAGCCCACGTTTTTTAGGTTGTTGGTTTTTTTTTGTTTGTTAATCCTAGTCTTTCTTTGTTCTTCATGTTAAACAGCTTATTGTGTAGTCATACCACAACTTAGATAAGCTTTTAAGTTGTTTTTTAAGCCTAAAAAGGTTCGGTTTAGTTAAGTTTCTAAGTGGCGGGTTGAGGTTATTCTTGAAGATTCACAAGAAAAAGCTTGTACTTTCGTGCTTAATACTCCTATACCCACTTACTTCTTAACCACTTATAGCTTATTTGATTAGATTTAGCTTATTCTAGTCGGCTTATTTAGAAATTCTAAGTGGCGGTTTGTTTTTCTTTATTAATCTTACTTGTAGCAGTTAGGAGTTAAGAAAGTGACCTTTTTGTTTGTTTAATAAGTTTGTACATGAAAACAAAAGATGGTACAAGTGGCGGTTTAAGCTAGTGGTCCCAATCGTCCTTGTTTTTAACCTATATCGTGGCAGTTTGTCAAACAAATAGGGTAGCGGTTTGATTTTGCCACGCAGCAGTTTGTTTAAACTATTAAGCAGCAGTTTGATTACAGGTTCAAACTGCTGCTTAATAGTTTAAACAAGAACAGTGGCGGTTTGCAAATCTTAATGGCGGTTTGGTCTATTCCTTTTTACCGGTGGTTTGAGAAAGAAACAAAGGCAGCAGTTTGAGA